>JABCPU010000097.1:0-187934 GCA_016800925.1 Suillus spraguei | reverse complement strand
TCCAAACATGCCATTCAACATTCACTAGTTGACCATGCATCATTTGCAGACAAATGAACATGGACTATGCCCTTTGTGAGGCTGCCCAGCACAACATGGAAGGCATTACCAGGGCTGTCACCTTCTATGACATTAATTGTCAATACAACAAGCACTTTCGTGTTCGGGTGGATCGAAGCCGATACCTTGACATGTACGGAACTGACCATCATTCCTGGAATCGGTTTGTGCATGTGCATGGACATCAGGACAGTTGCTATGTCCGATATGCTTCGAATTTTATTGAAGGCATTGGCCGGGATTGATGGAGAGATCATGGAGACCCTATGGGCGCGTCTCAACCTGATTTCCCTGCCGCTCGGGGAATGTCATCCCCGCACCGAAAGGAATGTCTTGATTATCAGATGAACGATTCCAATTTCTGCAAGATGATCCGCATGAAAAGGACTCTTTGCCGGAAATTACAAGCTGGCGAAGAATGGCATCGCCGGAAAGTGGCAAGGCTTTCGACAGACTTGATGAAGCTGCACCCGGCAATTTAAAGACACAATGGTTAGCCAGCGAGATGGTCGCTCAGTCCAAGAGAATCAGGGATCCTGCGGCGATGGATTTATATGAAATCAATATCAAGAAGGGTAAGTTAACATTCTTTGTCTCCGTGGAGCTCCGCATTCATTTTTCACTTAGCACCAAGCAAAAAGGAGATCGAGCTTAGACTACTAGAAGCGGGTAATGCCCGTCATGCAGCACCCTCTCGCAGATCTGTGGCAACATGGATATCCATTGGGTTGGCAATTGAAGAGGCTCAAATTGCATTGCTCATCGAGGTCCGCAGAATTGGAAGACGATCGACGGAGACACAGAGATTAGATATCGCCCGGCAACGCGATCGTATTCAAGGCCAGATAGATGAATTCACTCGGTCTGCTCTTACGCATCTGGGAGAGGGATTTGATGCAGATGACGATCCTGACGACTTGAACATAGATATTCTTGACGATATCGATGATGACCCGGCGGATTTCACCGAGACATCTGATGCATGGACAAACTCCCCTGAGCTCACCATAATTCCATTGCCATCAAACCTCGGGGTTGAACATTGCAGACGCTGTATGGCAGAGGATCTGATTCCTTGGAGATGTCGCTTCGTGAAGGGCAGGCCAATGATGCCCTGCACAATCTCCGCATTCACTTGTGCAACAAGGCTATCCTGTTCCGAACAACAGTTAGGCAAGCCAAATCTCAAGCCCTAAAAACTCGAGCGTGGTCCCAGGTGACATCAGTGCAGCAGGCAGTATCCCTACATGCCAGTATATATACAAAAACCAGGAAGCAAATGATACAACTTGAGCCGGGGCCAGACCAGCTTCAGAAATACAAACCCCTGCTTCGCGAGCAGCTCAAAATCAGCACTGCCATCGGCGATCCAAACGCCCGAGGTCAGCGAAATGAGTCCCTCGCTTGGTTCTGGTCAGTGGAAGTCGACATGGAGGGTCCAGAAAATTCGTGGAATGAGGAATGTGAGTTCGGGCATGCTTGATATATTACGTGGTGAGCTGACAGGACCCATCCCAAGTTTACCGAGTTCATTGGCTTCGGGCAAAGGCACTACGGGATCGATGGAAGGAAGAAATATCATTGGTGCAATCAGAGATGGATTGGACGTGCAACTTTTTCTTGTGGAAGGCAACCACATGGGGTGCCCGGATGCAGGAATCATTGTTGAAACAACTTCCGGGTCATGCATGCTATGCCGGAAGGCAGTCTCAAATGTATTCCTTACTAGCTCAGGATGCACAGGCAGCATTTCAAGACCTGCAGCCCTCGTTGATCGATGGTGCACATGAATGAATTTGTTTTGCTGATGAAACGCATATTTGACACCCAAACATTGAGTCCCGGGAATTGTCCGGGTCAGCCCATGTCGGAGTTTGAATTTCTAATCCATCCATCAGTGACTCATATCATCAGCTCTTTACTATCTGTCAGTGTCATTCCCAGCGTCACACTCTTGCATTAGCCATGCCTGAAACTCCTGCATCCACATCTGGCACTCCAAATACTGGACATCACTGGCAACCCATGAAGCTGAACCTTCAAGATATTTCTTGTACTTTGAATATGGCTGCATCGCGCATCCGCGCATGTATCTCTCAATATCAGATGGAGGCTGCTAACAACCCTCCCTCTTCTGCCCGGATCATGTACTTTAAAGCCGGGGTGCAATGGGAAATCAATGTAAGTGACTGATGACCGGATGACCGGCTGACTTTTTTGGGCAATGCTGAGATTTCCAACAGACATTTGTTACGCCACTCCTGCAGTACTCAGCTGCAAGGAACATCGTTTCTGTTGTTCCAAGCCCCGTCGCTCATGTCCTGACATTGTATCCCATGCTCACCTGGAACACTGTTCCAGACCACATCTTTTCATCCCACCTGTGTCAGTTTGATGATGTCGCAGCTCCGGGACATCCATCCCGGATTATTCCCAGCTATGATACTCCATGGTGGATGGGACACACCGAAATTCCGAATGAACCATGGCAATGGGGTCAGATCATGAGGTCCTGTGTCGTTCACTACCAGCATTGGATGGTAAATGGAGTTGAGGATGATGGCTTGGTTCTTCCTGAGGAGGTAAATGACTCATCAGGCCCATCAGTGATGGGACTTAAGATGATTCGAGCACGCCTGGTAGCATTGATGGAGGAGCAAGATGAGGGTATCCATGAGAAGATGGCAGAGGTGAAGATGTACACTGACATGCTACAGAGATTGAAGAGAGGCAGGGGAGTGGAGTCCTCTTCACTGTGTTTAGATTAGAATGGTCTTCATTTCATACATGATGTAAAATATTTTATTCCGTCCAAATGATTGTCTTGACTCCCGAATATTTTGTTCCGGATTTTGAGGACTGGATGTCAAGATCCGGGTGTAGAGTCCTAAATCCCAAATGCTGAGTGGCGAATGCCTGAGTGCAATGGTACTTAGAGTTTGGGACTTAATTCATGGGACTCGACTTCCAAATGGCAAGATTGCCTCACATATTTCTGAGTGGCGAGTCACGAATCTTAGGTACCGAACCCCGAACCCCACAATTGTGGACTACCGGTTTTCATGGTTTGGGGTTCAGCAATCAAGGGTCGAGACGAAATAGATATCTGTGCGACAGTGCGGGGTTCGGCAGTCAACATATGTGGATCAATAACTTTCACATTATTCTGAGTCCCGAGTCCCGAGTTCCGGGTCCCGGGCCTCGGCAGTCGGCGTTCGGCACTTCACATGTGTGCATCCATATCATTCACAATGTTGTGAGTCCCGAGTCCCGAGTCCCGGCTGCCGGAGTTCGGGGTTCGGCACCCAACATGTGTGGATTATTCTGAGTGCCGAGTGCCGAGTTCCGGGTCCCGGGGCTCGGCAGTCGGCGTTCGGGACTTAACATGTGTGCATCAATATCATTCACAATGTTGTGTGTCCCGAGTCCCGAGTTCCGGCTGCCGGGGTTCGGGGTTAGGCACTTTACATATGGGAATCACTATCTTTCACAATGTTGTGAGTCCCGAGTTCCGGCTGCCGGAGTTCGGGGTTCGGCACTCAACATGTGTGGATTATTCTGAGTGCCGAGTGCCGAGTTCCGGGTGCCGGACCTCGGCAGTCGGCGTTCGGGACTTAACATGTGTGCATCAATATCATTCACAATGTTGTGTGTCCCGAGTTCCGGCTGCCGGAGTTCGGGGTTCGGCACTCAACATGTGTGGATTATTCTGAGTGCCGAGTGCCGAGTTCCGGGTGCCGGACCTCGGCAGTCGGCGTTCGGGACTTAACATGTGTGCATCAATATCATTCACAATGTTGTGTGTCCCGAGTTCCGGCTGCCGGAGTTCGGGGTTCGGCACTCAACATGTGTGGATTATTCTGAGTGCCGAGTGCCGAGTTCCGGGTGCCGGACCTCGGCAGTCGGCGTTCGGGACTTAACATGTGTGCATCAATATCATTCACAATGTTGTGTGTCCCGAGTCCCGAGTTCCGGCTGCCGGGGTTCGGGGTTAGGCACTTTACATATGGGAATCACTATCTTTCACAATGTTGTGAGTCCCGAGTTCCGGCTGCCGGAGTTCGGGGTTCGGCACTCAACATGTGTGGATTGTTGTGAGTGCCGAGTGCCGAGTTCCGGGTGCCGGGGCTCGGCAGTCGGCGTTCGGCACTTAACATGTGTGCATCAATATCATTCACAATGTTGTGTGTCCCGAGTCCCGAGTTCCGGCTGCCAGGGTTCCGGGTTCGCCACTTGATATGTGGGAATCAGTATCTTTCACAGGGTTCGGCATTCGGCGTTCGGCACTTTACATGTAGGAATCAATATCTTTCTCGTTCTTCTGAGTCCCAAGTTCCGACCGCTGGCTGCCGGGCTCGGAGTTCGGCCCTCAACATGTGTGGATCAATGACTTGCACATTATTCTGAGTCCCGAGTCCCGAGTCCCGGCTGCCGGGATTTGGAGTTCGTCATTTATGATATGTGAATTCACATCTTTCACATTGTTCTGAGTCCCGAGTCCTGAGCTCCGGCTGCCTGAGTTTGGGATTTGGCACTCACTATATGTGAATTCATATTTTTCACATTGGTGTCAGTCCTGAGTCCCGAGTGCCGGCTGCCGGTGTTCGGTGTTCGGCAGTCACAATGTGTGGATCAAAGTCTGTTGCCTCACACTTTCCTGAGTCCCGAGCGTGAAGCCTGAATTCGGACTATCGATCATTGAGTCCCTAATTTCGAGGATCGAGTCCCGAGTCCCGAGATACACAGAGTTAGGGACTCAATTCATGGAACTCGACTTCCGACTTGAGTTCCAGAACTGTTGATGCTCTAATTGGTACATGGTATTCGTGTGTTGCTACTAACATGGGTCACAACTCTGTCAACTTCTTTGATCTTTCACACCGTGCTTAGTATGTGGCCTTCGACCATAGCCCATCCACATGAGGGAACCCCGGCATAAATGTGCACAGAATCCCTCATATACCATGCCCAAGCAATCCGATCCCCTTCCCCTCCATCAACACCATGTCTCACAATTCTTCCCGAAAATGCAATCATACAGCCGGAATCATACCTGAATTCCAGCTGAAGGCTTGGCATACTCATCCGAGCATTAGAATAGTTCCCCACGGTGGTGAGAATATCGAAGCATTCAGGAATCGATAAATGGTCTCGATGATTGGGGGTTTCCCGATTGGAAATGATGGAGAGGCTGTTAAACACGGATGCCCAGTACTGCAGGGTCTCTGGCATCTGTGGCAGTTCCTTGCTCACTGCCTTATCTCCGAGGTGTGACAAGGCTCGTAACCCTGCAAAATACTGCTGAGGATGCATGACCCTGAGTGCCGCCGATGCGATGGCTGCCGGCCTTGCAATAGCTTTCAGGATATTCTCGGAGGAGGGTCCCTTCAATGATGCGGATACCTCCGGATCTGACAGATTCTATGGGATTGGTGAGTTTGACTCCAGAAATCACCATCTCATCACATCCTACCTCGTGGCCCTGTTGAAACCATGCCGGAGATAAATTGATGCATCCGGGAGTTGACCCAACATTTTCCGAGCCCTGTTTGAACCATTCTTGATTATATCGCCAATTGCCATCAGCCTTTACACTTTTTTCGAGGCTTGGACCCAGCAAATCGGTGGCCGCCCTGATTTCCTTCTGTAGGTACCATTTGATATTCAATATCCATTGAGTAACAATCTACACATTACGCACCTGGGTGGTCTCGGTCAGGGCGTCCGGAAGGTACCATGCGATGATGGTACCGGAAACATCGATAATTGTGGCAGGTTTGTCCACCACCTTTGTGCCCTCATGGCCAGGAGGACACCTCTCAAGCAACTTCTCCTCTTTCTCCTCATTATGCCCAGTGTTCTTTGGGGATATCAATTTGCTATATCTTGCAATATCAATCTGTATCTTAACTATCATGAAGGAATTTGAATGATCAAACACATTTTCAACATCTGCAGGAAGACCCACTGGGATTTTTATATGCCTTTATGAGTACATCAGCCAAGCGATCGCACGCCATCACCAGATCAGTGTCCAGGTTCGGAGAAGGTATAACCGGTTCTCCTCCAGTCTTCTCTGCATTGAATTTTTGCTCGGTATATGCCCCTGCTTCATGAGTGATGGCCAGGGCCCAAGTGCGCCAGATTTTTATGTCACAAGTGGACATGGAAGAAGTGTTCATGTTGCAAGTTGATATTGGGAAATCAGACGCTGAATGCTGGATGTCCAGACTTTGGTGTTAAAGGGGGTGGAGATAGTGAGGATCAGATAAGGGAACCTTGGATGATGTTGGCTTTCAAAGCTGTATTATCATCCATTGCTCAATGAAATACCAGATGATTGGAAGTGTGCTGGATATCTGATATTCATTTGTCCAGACCCGGGTTCGGAACTCCGGAACTTGGTATGCTTCACTCAAATTTCGGGGGTCGGAACTGGGTGTCTCGTATTGACTGAATTATGTGTCGAGACCCGGGTCTCGGAACTCGGAACTTGGTATGCTTCATCTGATTTTCGGGGGTCAGAACTGGGTGTCTTGTAGGGCAACACAAGCCTCGCACCCCGCTTTCCACATTCTACAAGATAACCTAAGCGCCATAAAGGCCATTTCAAGACATCACTTGCTGCTCCTGGAACTTGGTATGCTTCACTCAAATTTCGGGGGTCGGAACTGGGTGTCTCTTATTGACTGAATTATGTGTCGAGACCCGGGTCTCGGAACTCGGAACTTGGTATGCTTCATTTGATTTTCGGGGGTCGGAGCTGGGTGTCTTGTAGGGCAACACAAGCCTCGCACCCCAGTTTCCACATTCTACAAGACAACCTAAGCATCACAAAAGGCCATGTCAAGACAGCACCTGCTGCTCCGGGAACTCAGTAACTGTGATTTATTACCTCCTCTGATTCAGATGATATGCAACTCCCTCAGCTCCGTCATGTCTACCATTATCATACACATGGGCCCACCCGTCTATATTTTATACCACCCTCGGCCCACCCGTCTAATATAATATACTGTACAACACCCTCGGCCCACCCGTCTAATAAATATTTATATAACACTCTCGGCTCACCCGTCTAATACCCGTCTAATTTAATATGTGTCTGGGCCCACCCGTGTATGTGATAACAAGTACCCTTCACATACCTGTCTATTTGATACACATCTACCTTGATACACCCATCTACATGATATCCAACTACCTCGGCCCATCCGTCTACCGGATATTCATGTACATCGGCCCACTCATCTACTCTACATATTCCTTGCATGGGCCCACCCGCTGTCATCGGGAATAATATTCCTCCCGGCCCATCCGTCATCAACGAGGATATTTCTACCATGGGCCCATGGTCCGCTGGCCCGTATCATACGGGATATTATGCACGTCCGTTCACTCGTATAATACGGAGATAGTTCACTGTAATATGTGGGCACCCGGCACTCGGGACTCAGGCCTTGGAACTTATAACAATGTGAAAGATGTCGATGCACATATTCTATCACCGAACCCCAAACCCCGGCACCCGGGAGTTAGAAATATGTGAGGCAATACAAAGATATTGATTTACACGTGTGGAGTGCTGAACCCCGAACTTCGGCACCTGGCAGTTGGGAATCTGGACTCGGGACTCATAACCATGTGAAAGATATTGATCCACATATTTAACCACCCAACCCCGAACCCCAGCACCCGGGAGTGAGAACAATGTGAGTCCAATACAAAGATATTGATGTACACATGTTGAATGCCGAACCCCGAACTCCGGCACCCGACACTCGGGACTTGATACTCATAACAATGAGACAGATATCGATCCACATATTTTAACACCGAACCCCAAACACCGCCACCTGTGAGTTAGAACCATGTGAGGCAATACAAAGTTGAGTCCCGAATTACGATCACTGAGTGCCGGGTTACCATGTGAGGCAATACAAAGATATTGATTTACACATGTTGAGTGCTGAACCCCGCACTCCGGCACCTGGGAGTTAGCACAATGTGAGGCAATACCATGATATTGATTTACACATGTTGAGTGCCGAACCCCAAGTGCCGGAGCTCGGGGTTTGGCAGTCAAAACAATGTGAGGCAATACCATAATATTGATTTACACATGTTGAGTGCCGAACCCTGAGTGCCGGAGCTCGGGGTTCGGCAGTCAAAACAATGTGAAAGACCTCGATCCACATATTTTATGTGCCGAACCCCGAACTCCGGCACTCGGGACTTCCAAGCTCCAGCACCCGGGAGTTAGCACAATGTGAGGCAATACCATGATATTGATTTACACAAGTTGAGTGCCGATCCCCGAGTGCTGAGTCCTGAGTGCCGGAGTTCGGGGTTCGGCACATAAAATATGTGGATCGAGGTCTTTCACATTGTTTTGACTGCCGAACCCCGAGCTCCGGCACTCGGGGTTTGGCACTCAACATGTGCAAATCAATATTATGGTATTGCCTCACATTGTGCTAACTCCCGGGTGCCGGAGCTCGGAAGTCCCGAGTCCCGAGTGCCGGCACTCGGGGTTCGGCAGTCAAAACAATGTGAAAGACCTCGATCCACATATTTTATGTGCCGAACCCCGAACTCCGGCACTTGGGACTCAGGACTTCTGAGCTCCGGCACCCGGGAGTTAGCACAATGTGAGGCAATACCATAATATTGATTTACACATGTTGAGTGCCGAACCCCAAGCTCCGGCACCTGGCACTTGGGGATCGGCACTCAACTTGTGTAAATCAATATCATGGTATTGCCTCACATTGTGCTAACTCCCGGGTGCCGGAGCTTGGAAGTCCCGAGTCCTGAGTGCCGGAGTTCGGGGTTCAGCACATAAAATATGTGGATTGAGGTCTTTCACATTGTTTTGACTGCCGAACCCTGAGCTCCGGCACTCGGGGTTCGGCACTCAACATGTGTAAATCAATATCATGGTATTGCCTCACATTGTGCTAATTCCCGGGTGCCGGAGCTCGGGGTTCGGCACTCAACATGTGTAAATCAATATCATGGTATTGCCTCACATTGTGCTAACTCCCGGGTGCCGGAGCTCGGGGTTCGGCACTCAAAACAATGTGAAAGACCTCAATCCACATATTTTATGTGCCGAACCCCGAACTCCGGCACCCGGCAATCGGGACTCGGGACTTGGTACTCATAACAATGTGAATGATATCGATCCACATATTTTAACACCGAACCCCAAACCCCGCCACCTGCGAGTTACAACTATGTGAGGCAATACAAAGATATTGATTTACACATGTTGAGTGCCGAACCCCAAGCTCCGGCACCTGGGAGTTAGCACAATGTGAGGCAATACCATGATATTGATTTACACATGTTGAGTGCCGAACCCGAGTGCCGGAGCTCGGGGTTCGGCAGTCAAAACAATGTGAAAGACCTCAATCCACATATTTTATGTGCCAAACCCCGAACTCCGGCACCCAGCACTCGGGACTTGGGACTTGGTACTCATAATGTGAAAGATCTTGATCAACATATTGTCAGTGCTGAACCCTGAACCCCGGCACCCAGCACTCGGACTCGGGACTCAGAACAATGTGAGGCAATAGACACCTATTGATCCACACATTCTAAGTGCCGAACTCCGAACTCCGAAATCTGGTAGTCTACTATTTAGGGGTTCGCAGTTCGGTACTCGGGCTTTTGCACTTGAGACCAAAAACAATGTTAGGCAATAAAATGACTTTGATCCACACATTTTTGGTAGATATCTTTTTCATCTCAAATCTTGAATCTCGAGTGCCGAACCCCGAATCCCGAAATCTGGTAGTCTACAATTTCGGGGTCCGGTCCTCGGGACTCAGACACATGTCAGGCAACAACAAAACTTTGATCCACACATTTTTGGTAGATGTCTGTTTTGTCTCGAATCTCGAGTTTCTAGTTTCTAGTTTCGGTACTCTGCACCCGCACCCGGCACTCGGCACTAGATGACTCCACACATGGACTTTAAATCTTTCACCTTGTGTGTTGTGTTTCAGGTGTCCGGGTATCCGGAATTCAGGAAATCTCTAGTTTGAATCTCCAGTTTCGAGTTCCTGGATTCGGGACTTGGCACCCAGCACCCGGCACCTCAATTATCGATGAATGTCAGACATGATGAATTCAGGTTTTCGTGCTTCAGGGTTTAGATTTTGGTGGTCGATGGTAGGTATATGCACTCATAGGGTGCATGTATCCTATGTGTTTGATTCTCTGGTGGCTACATCAGCTGTACGTCTTTATGATACATATCTAGGCCCACCCGTATATGTAATATATTTTACCTCGGCCCACCCGTCTATGTAAAATTCCCCCACGTCGGCCCACCCGTCTATGCAATAAATATTTTACTGCACCCTCGCCCACCCATCTATGTAATACACCCCACGTCAGCCTACCTGTATATGTAATATTCTCTCCCTCGGCCCACCCATATATGTAATATTCTCTCACCTCGGCCCACCCGTATATGTAATATTCTCTTACCTCGGCCCACCCGTCTATGCAATAATATTTGCCTTGCATCTCTCTTCAGCCCAGCTGTCTATAATATCCTACTCTACATACTACCCAGATGGGCCCACCCATCTCTGTCGGGGATGATATCCCCCTGGCCCATCCGTCAACATCAGAAATCATGTTTCCCTCGGCCCACCCGTCTCTCCCACAAATACAAGTCTCCCGGCCCACCCATCTCCATCGGAAATAATTTCCCCCTGGCCCATCCATCAACATCGAGGATATACATAACCTCGGCCCATGGTCCGCTGGCCCGTCTTTGACGGGATATTATGTGGGTCGGGTGACCCGTATAGTACGGAGTTTGTCACTGAAGGGGCTCTTGGAATTCGTGACATTACCCCCCTCTAGGATGAGCGTCATCGCGAATGTATGAAGGTCTGATGTTACGTGTTCTCCATTTCTTGAAATCTTCCGAATTAAGTATAGAGCCTTGAATTCTTTTGGTTTTAGCTGCCGTGGGATTCTTTTTATGAAACTCTGCTATAAGAATCGGGGAATTCTTTACGTTTTCTTCTGGTTCCCATGTCGATTCTTCTATCGGATATCCTTCCCATTTTACTCGGTATTGCAGCTTTCCTCGGAATAATCGGCTATCTAATACTTCTTCTACAACAAATTCTTCCTGATCGTCAACTATGTCAGGAGGTGGTTGGGTGGGTTGAGAATGAGGGATCATTTGAGATGCATAATATGGAGTGAGTAATTGAACGTGAAAAAACTGGATGGATCTGATAATTTGCCGGTAATTTCAATTTATAGTTCACCTTGCCAATCTTCTCTAGTATTTCAAAGGGCCCAAGACGACGATCTGACAGTTTTTGACTTGGACGACATTGTTTAATGTTTTTCGCGTCTAGCCAGACTTTGTCTCCCTTTTTATACTGTGGTGCGTCTTTTACTCCTTTGTCATAGAATCGTTTCATTCATTCATTGACTAGTTTCAAAGTATTTTCCGCATCATCTCTTGCTTCTTTCATTTGATCCACTCTTTCATCGGCAACAGGAATACGGGAGTTGGAATTAGGAGATATCGTGAATTCTGGATTATATCCATATAGAACTTTGAAAGGGCTATGACCAGTGACTGTGACTGCGTTATTATGCGAGAATTCTGCAATCGGCAACCAAGATACCCAATCATTTTGTCTATAAGAGGTAAACAGGCGTAAATATTGTTCAACTTCTTGATTTATGCGTTCTGTTTGTCCGTCCGTATGAGGATGATAGGCGGTCGAAGCAGACCATTTTGTGCCTAATCTTTTTGACATTTGTCCCATAAATTTGGATACGAACTGTGTTCCTCTATCTGAAATCACTTTCTTTGGTGTTCCATGATGTTTCCATACATTCTTTAAAAATAGCTCGGCAATTTCCTTCGAGTCTACTTCTTTATTGGTGGGAATGAAGTGTGCTTGTTTCGTAAATCGATCAACGACAACAAAAATGCTATCACACCCTTCACTCTTTGGTAGGTCCACAATCAGGTCGCATGTAATTGTTTGCCAAGGTCCTTCTGGAACTTCATTTGGCTGTAAAGGTCCCGTCGGTTTACTAGGATAGACTTTGTTTGTCTGCAACGATCGCAACCATCTACATAGTCGTGAACACTTTTTGTCATCATTGGCCACCAATAGTTTCTGGAAATCAATTCTAAGGTTTTGGCATGTCCAGGATGTCCAGCCGGTGGTGAGTCATGGAATAACTCTAGAATCTCTCGGCGGATTTCTTTATCATTTGGAACATAGACCAATCCTCGGAATAACACCAATCCATCTTCAACATTCCATTCTTCGACTCCTCTACGCAATTGCACCGGTGCTGCTTTTAACGTTTCTAGTGCTTTCATCACTTCAGGCTCTCGTTCTGTACTTTGTCTGATCTTTTTAAGAAGAGATTTTTCTCCTTCTATAAGAACTTGGCCTCTTTTAGCAGCATTGATTTTGAAAATTCCAGTTTAAGCAAAATGCGATCAGAATTGTCGTTTTCTACCCCCCTCTGTGGTCTGATCTCCAAGACAGATGATCGGCCTTATCATTGACTACACCAGGCTTATGTTGGAGTGTAAATTCATACTCCGCCAGGAACAGACTCCATCTGGCTTGCCTTCATGTCAATTTTTGACTCGTCATGAAATACTCGAGATTCTTATGATCGGTCCAGATTTCCACAGGATGAGGTGCTCCCTGCACATAGTGCCTCCACTCTTCTAACGCTCGAATGATTGCTAATAATTCTTTGTCATGAATGTCGTAATTTCGTTCTGCATCATTCATTGACTTTGAATAATAAGCGACAGGATGCCATAGTCCATCTTCCATTTGTTGAGAAAGTACTGCACCAGATGCATAATCAGAAGCATCGGTTTCTATTCTTTTCTTTTTCTCAACTGTCTGGCATTACTAGGAGCGGAGCTTCTGTGAATCGTTTCTTCAATTCATCAAATGCATTCTGTTGTTTCTCCGTCCAATTCCATGGAACATCTTTTCTTAGCAAATCATTCATTGGTCTGGCTATATCTGAGAACCCCAGTATGAATCTTCGATAGAAGTTGGCAAAACCCATGAATGCTTGTATGTCTTTTACGCATTTGGGAACAGGCCATTTTAATACTCCTTCTACTTTCACAGGGTCCATAGATACATTGCCTTTTTCCACAATCAACCCTAAGAATTCGACTTTAGACTGTTCGAAACTACATTTTTCTGGTTTCAAGAACAGGTCATTATCTTTCAATTGTTTGAGTACTTCTCGCACGACTTTTCGGTGTTGCTCCTTATTTCCATTTGTAAAGACCAAGATGTCATCGATGTAGACAACGACCGTCTTTCCATCAATGAGATCTCTAAATATTTCGTTCATCATGGTCTGGAAAGTTGCTGGAGAATTTGTCAACCCGAAATACATTACGGTTGGTTCATGGTGACCAAAAGGCGTTTTGAAGGCTGCCTTCCACTCGTCTCCTTCTTTCATCCGAATATTATTGTATCCCCATCGTACATCCATTTTAGAGTACATTGTGGCACAGTTAAAGCATCAATTAGATCTTGAGATCTCGGTAAAGGGTACGCGTTTTTAACCGTTTTCTCATTGAGCTTTCTATAGTCCATTACTGGTCGTAATTTGCCATCTTTTTTGGCCACAAAGAAGAAAGGTGCTGCAACAGGGATTGTGAATCTCTAATACGTCCTAATGCAGTTTCGGCTTTTAACCAATCTTTCAGAGTGTCCATTTCTTTGGTGATAAAGGATATGGTTTTGCATTCGGTGGAAGATCATTCTCATCTTTAAGATCTATCGCATGATCCCATTTCTTTCTTTCAGGAAATCTCTTTGATTCCTCTTCTGAGAATACACCCAGGTAATCATGAAGCCAGTCTGGAACCATTTCTTCTACAGACTTTTTCTTCTTAGTAGCTTCCTCTGCTACTTTTTGTTCTGTGGCGATAGAAGCTTTATATCTAATCCATTCATTCTTTGGACTATCTTCATCTTCTATTTCCTCAACCATCGCCCTCTTCTTCGCCATGCCTTCGTCATCATCTTCCTCTTCCGTGGGAATCAGATCTGGCAAGTCACCCTTTTTTTGGGTTTTTCGTTTTTCTCTATTTTTTTGTCTTTTTTTTTTTTAGTCTCACACTTAATTGGGCATCGTGTAAGAGCAAATCGTCCTGCGTTCCAATCAATCTCCGGATTATGATACCTTAGCCAATCTATACCGATAATAACGTCATCGCTTCCTAGATCTGTAACCATGAAGGCTGCTTTGTCTTCTTCATGATCTCCAATCTTTAATCCTATTTCAGCGAATCTTGTCATAGCTCCGGCGGCATTTAAGGAACCATCAATATTCTTGACTGGTATGGGACGCAATAATTTACGACACCGGACATCATTGTTCTTCACAAATCTTTCACTTATAAATAATGTTGATGCACCACAGTCCACAAGTGCTTTTACATCTGCTTGTCTGTTCTTTCCTTTCAGTGTAATCGGAATATAAAAATGCTCTGATTTGGATCGTATATACACTTCCATTACATCTGAAAAACTAGAAAGAATAGAGAATCGATTGTTCGGGTCTAGGTCTGCAGACTCTGACTTCAACCCTTCTAAAAACCCTTGCCTTCTTTGGAGGATAACCAGTCCTTGAACCATTTAGGCGCGGTTTCTTCTTTGGCAGACGATGCCTTCACTTGCGCTGGTTTCGGCGCTTCCTTACAGTTCCTAGCCATGTGGCCTTCTCCACCGCATCTGTAACATTTGAAAGCACCAGGCTTTCCTTGCGGTTTGGGGGCAGTTTTTTGCCTTCCGGAGTCGACATCCATAGCGTCACTGTTACTGGGTCCAGCCCTTGATGAAGAAGGAACTCCACTGTTAGACTTGGGAGTCCACCAGGTGTTTCGCTTCTTCTCTGCGTCCAACTCTTCAAAGTTTTGCCCAATTTCTACTGCTCTTTCAATCAGTTTGTTGAGAGTATTCTTGTCTTTGAGCGCAACATGAGCAAGTTGTTCTTTGATCCAGGTTTGTAGACCAGATCGGAGTTTAAGGCGGAGGTCGTAGTCGGAGAAGTTTGTGAATACTGACTTTTGTTTGAAGGATGCAACGTATTCTGGAACAGAACTAGATCCTTGCCTAAGGGTCTCTAATTCTCTAATGGCCTTCGCTTCTTTGTTCTCATCTTTAAACATGCGTGAGAACTCCTCTAAGAAGTCTTCGAAGATTAATTCTCCTGCAGCTTGTTTTTTAACGTAAGGTTCTGCCCATTTTCCGGCATTTCCCTTAAGATAAGACAACATTAAGCTGAGATGTTGTTGTTGCGTTGCATTGGGATATTGTGTGAGGTAAAGGGATACTTGTGCCAGGAATGTTCCGACGTCGATGGAGTCTTTTCCTCCAGTGAACTCTGTTGGCTTCGCAATTTTGGGAGTTCCTCCTGTTGATGTCGGTTTTGCTTCCAGTTCATCAATTCTTTCCCTATATTGACGAAGTTCTTCGTGGAGTTTTTCGTTCTGGTCTTGTAAGACATCGTTCATATTCCTGAGCCTTTGAACTTGCTCTTGGACTGGAGCAATCGCAACATTGATAGCATTTGCGATATACTCAGCCAGGGCTTGTTCATTGTGAATGGTAGTGGCGGGAGCAGACATAGTACCAGTTGTTTTCTGGAACCCAATTTACTGATGTCTGTGGTTGACTAGTCGTAACGGTCAACCCGAATAGGAAAGATGGTGAAAAGGAGATGGGAAAAGAAGTATGTAAATGGAAAACTGAGTGGTCCCCGATATCTGATCGGATCTACCATGTACTCAGGTCCTAAAGGGTTCTTTAATCAACCCAACTAGGCGCTTCCCTATTTACTAACTAGGAAAACTATAGTAAAGGTTTTTGTGATCTTCCAAGTGGAAAAACTCGAGGGACACGGTGCTCTTCCAGCCGAAGCTTACAAGCGACCAGTCTATCTTGAACAACGAGGCAATTCCACTAAATACTTCGAAGAAGACTAGACCTTCTATTGTATGAAGAGAAAACTATTGTAAAAAGGAAACTATCGTAGAGCTCAGCAGGCAGGGTCTTGGGCCAGCACTGAGGTCACAGATCGAACACCTAATGTTGCTCGTCCACCGTCTACTAGCAGCAGCAATATAAGGCTGGGCCTGGTAGAGGTCTACTAACTACAAAAGACTATTGGTAGAAAATGTGCTCAAGTGAGCAAAGGGGAGAAGAAAGATCGCGACTTTTTAGGGTCGGGCAAGACAAAACGTTTTGTACTAGCCTGCAAGTGCGAATGCCTTTACAGACGCATACAGAAAATGATAAGAGACTTTTGAGAGTTGTCTACAACGGTACTATCGTTGAAGAGGAATCCAAAAGAAAAGTATGCAGCGGTATGCGAGTCGGAGTCCCCTAAAGTTCAAACCTAATGTCACAACCCACAAAACGAATTAACGCTAGGGCAGAGACTAGGACTCAAACTAAGGTTGTCACACAGAGAGAGAGGAGCAAGGACGTCTTGGATTGCTACAAGTGTAGATACAAGAGGTTTGAACTAAAGAACTACTACAGTGAAACTAGCTAACTATATACACATATTGAAACTGAGATATAAACTGAGTTTGAAACTACTAACCAATCATAAAATAGAAATGAGAATCGTACGATGTGATGATTGTGACATTGTTATGACATCATATTCTAGAAGGTTCTAAGATCACGTGACACTATCTTATCTTATCTTATCTGATAGCATCATAAAAGATCTCTTCATCTTCATCAGGAAGTTTGGTTATAGAAGCAGTTATAGGGATTTCAATGGAGTTTGTGTTTGTCTTAGCGCTGGGTTTAGATGCTTTAGGGAAATTGAGGAAAGAGTAATGATTTGTATTTGGAATTCGTGACAGACCCAAATGACGAGTCATTGCTGAAATCCCCCAAGTCGAAGGCCTATATAGTGTCATTGCCACACGTCAGATGCATCATGCACACATAGCGAAGTCCAAGCTCACCATCAATGAATTGCACAAAGTCTTGGGCCATGTGTCCCAACCAGCGGCCATGGATGCTGTGAGAAAAGGACTGGTCACAGGCATTGAACTTGATGCCGACTTGAAACCTGAATTTTGCGATGCCTGCGTAAAGGCGAAGTCAGCAAAAAGGCCATTTCCCACAGAGACAGACAGCAGAGCGCTTACCTATGGGGAACTAGTCCATACAGACCTCTGGGGTCCAGCGCAGACCACGAGCCTTGGCAGATGTCTCTACTACATCAGCTTTACGGATGACTACAGTCACCAAATGAGGCTTCAGTTCTTGAGACTCAAGAGCGAAGCACTTACTGCCTTTAAGGCCTATGAGGCCTGGCTTTCTTGTCAATCGCCAGGAGTACGCCTATGGAGGGTCTGATCTGATCGCGGGAGAGTACCTGAGTGCAGAGTTTGACACCTACCTATCTCAGCATGGTATAGAGCGTCAGTTGACTGTACACGACTCACCTCAGCAGAATGGTGTAGCCGAGTGCCTAAATCGGACTCTGGTAGAGCACGGAAGGGCAATGCTTATCGCCAAGGACCTCCTGAAGTTCCTCTGGGCAGAGGCCGTCAGTTATGCTACCTGGTTGAAGAATCGCCTACCATCTAGAGCAACACCAGGTACCATGCCCTATGAACTTGTCCAAAAGGCAAAGCCCAGCCTTGCACAGGCACGCGAATTTAAATGCGCCGCCTATGTCCACCTCTTGGACACTGGGAAACTTGAGCCACGAGCAGAGGAAGGGGTTTTCATGGGGGTGGATGCAGAGAGCAAGGGTTACTGTATCTACTGGCCAGAGAAATGGAGGGTGTCAGTGGAATGGAACGTGACCTTTGTTCCTACTGAGGTGACTGTTGCCCAAGATGTACTGAACGAGGGGGAGTCCAACACCACCCCGAACAGTAACAGCAACAATAACAGCAACAACAATGTTGCAGTTATTGAAGCTGGCAACGCACCTACCATTCAGCACATCCCAGTGTCACCATCCTCCATCCCTACTCCAGAGCTGAGAGTAATGCTCAGTAGGCCAGCCCCAGGTTACTATACCAGACTTCAGAGTGGCCAGACGGTGACAGTTGCCATAGAGTCCCTGCTGGAGGCATCAGAATTGGACCTCCTGGATGAGGTAACCCACCTAGAACGTGCCCTGGCTGCTGCCGAGCCAGAGCCTACCTTGCGGCAGGCATTGAATGGCCCAGATGGGGTTGAATGGAAGGAGGCAGTTGACTATGAGATCAGTCAGTTAGAGAAACTCGGCACATGGGAGGTAACAGACTTACCCCAAGGAGCTAATGTCATCCCCTGCCATTTTGTCCTGGCAATGAAGCGAGGCCCAGATGGTGAGAAACTTAAGCTCCATGCCCGCCTAGTTGCAAATGGTCAGAGGCAGCAATATGGCATCGACTACTTTGACACCTTCACCCCAACTGCAAATATGAGTACCATCAGGATGGTCCTGATGATGGCAGCCAAGAAGGACTGGGAAATCCACCAGGTCGACATCAAAAGCGCTTACCTCTATGCTACCATCCAGGAAGAGATCTATATGAGGCCACTGCCCAGATATCTGAAGGATAGTCAGCAAGGAAAGGTATTGAAGTTAAAATGGAGCTTACCTGGCCTGAAACAGGCCAGTTTTGAGTGGGCGGAAGAGCTGGCAGGAGTTTTTGAAAAGCTCAAGTTTACCTGCTTGAAGGTAGACCAGGCCGTCTCCTTCAAGCGAGGGCCCAATGAGCATGTCGTCATCACCATGTCTGTAGATGACATGGCCGTCACCGCCAACCATATCTCCCACATCCACCGCTTTAAGGCACAACTCCTCGACTTCTTTGTAATATCGGACCTAGGGGAGTTAAACTGGCTGTTAGGACTGAAGGTAACATGCAACCAAACTGCATGCACCTTAACCCTATCACAGAAAGCATATGTCGATACCATAGTCGAGAGGTTTTACCTCACTGAAGCAAAGAGTGCCCAAACCCCCATGAAACCAGGCACTATGTTATCTGTGGATCTGTCACAACCCACAAACGAATTAACGCAAAGGCAGAGACTAGGACTCAAACTAAGGTTATCACAAGAAGAGAGAGGAGCAAGGACGTCTTGGATTGCTACAGTTGTAGATACAAGAGGTTTGAACTAAAGAACTACTACAGCGAAACTAGCTAACTATATACACATATTGAAACTGAGATGTAAACTGAGTTTGAAACTACTAGCCAATCATAAAATAGAAACAGAATTGTACATGTGATAGTTGTGACATTGTTATGATATCATATTCTAGAAGGTTCTAAGATCACGTGATACTATCTTATCTTATCTTATCTGATAGCATCATAAAAGATCTCTTCATCTTCATCAGGAAGTTCGGTTATAGAAGCGATATGGGGATTTGATAGGATTTGGGTTTGTCTTAGCGCTGGGTTTAGACGCTTTAGGGAAATTGAGAAAAGAGTAATTATTTGTATTTGGAATTCTGACAGGATCAGTGCCCTAGCACCCTCGCAGAAACACAGGTCATGAGTGATGTACCTTATCAGCGAGCTATCGGGTCGCTAATGTATGCTGCCATGAGCACACAGCCTGATCTAGCCTTCGCTGTGGCCACCCTTTCACAGTTTATGCAGAACCCAGGAAGAATTCACTGGGAAGCAGCCAAATGCGCACTCTGATACCTAAAAGGGTCAGCAGAGATTGAGCTCACCCTCAGCACGACGGATGAGGGTATAGAGGCCTTTGTGGATGCAGACTGGGTGTCCCAGCCCCACCAGCACTCGATGTCTGGCTATATTGTTCTACTGAATGGAGGACCAGTAGCCTGGAGTGCGAGGAAGCAGCCATTAATTGCTTTATCCATGGCAGAGGCTGAGTACATTGCACTTACCAGTGTAGCTTGGGAGGTACTGTGCCTCCAGCTTCCCATTGGTGAACTCTACAATGCGCCATCCCTTCCTACCCCCATATTCTGCGATAACCAGGCCACTATTGCGTTAGCGAGTACTGGGAAGTTCCAATCACCACCAAACACATCAACCTCTGGTACCACTTTGTTTGTTCCCACATCAGGAACAGAACGTTCAATCTCCTCTATTGTCCCACGGACAAGAATGTGGCCGATGCCTTCACCAAGGCTTTACCCCACCCTGACCTTCAAAAGTTGAGGACACAGATGAGCCTGGCTTGCACTTGAGGGGGAGTGTTGGAATCGAAGGATCCGAGATAGGTACAAGTGAGAAGAGTAAGAAGAGTGGTCTGAGCGCAAGGCCAGAATGGCCAATAGCGTGTGCCAGGTGACGACGTCGTTACACTGTGCAATATGCCATTTGATTAGTTTTATTATTGTTGCTATTCCACTCACCTTATAGTAGGCACTCAAGCGCAAAAACATCTCAGTTCTTTTCAAGAGACTGAGATGTAAGTACCTAGTCACCAGTTGCCGTTTTTGCCCTGGCTAACGAGGTTTTAGTTACCTGTTATCTAGGTACTTTAACCATCAATATGAGTTCTTTTCAAGAGACTGAGATTTACCTGTTATCTAGCGCATCCGCTCCCCACCTTATCATCTCATAATCCCAGAGTAGACACAATTGCGCCCCAAGGCTGGCAGTAACTCATGCTTTATACATGTAGATATACTGCAACAAAAAACGAAACCTGTTAACATGCAGTGCTAAATGTTGGAACATTGAACTATAAGGTAGAAGAACTAATAAGTGTGATAAAAACAATACAGTCAAGTAGGGTAGCCAGGTATAGTGTACCATAGTGCCAAAAAGAAGTCCAAAATGGTGAGGACACCAGCAAGGCCGCAAGCAATATAGGTAAGTAAGCACCTGTGCCATGAAAAAGTACACCATCTTCTTCAATTGTGAGAGATCCTGTAGGGTACTTAGGTAAAGATTGTTGTAATAAGTAATTTTACTTACCCCCTGAGGCACTGTAGGGGTGGTCAGATTTAGTAAAGATTGCTGTAATAAGTGATTTTACTTACCCTGATGACAGGATGGGAAGCAAAGAGATCTTGAATATGGATGTAATTCATGGCCCCACTGATGATACCTAAATTGGACATAAAAAACAAAAATATAAGATTTCACAGGGTGCGCACCATAGAAAATGAAAAACACCAATGCTACTAAAATCCTAGATGTGGTGTTTGTGTTCCACCTCATCATGGTGCCATCCCATCCGGAGGTAGCTAACACTGTTATGACTGATCCAGCTGCACATCCAGTAGTTATCATGAGGAGGCATGAGGTAAGACGTACTCCCAACTGCTTGAACTCGTTGTTGTCAGGGGCTTGTGTTACCACTTCCAGGTCATCCCAGGTTGTTCCCATGATTGGGAGACAGGCTGATTTGTGTCAGCAGTGGCAAGCACTTCGAGTTATAAACCACCACTCACTCTCATTCATGAGACCCCAAAATGGATCGACTGCTTCTCCAGATCTTCCGCTGGGGTTTCTGTCGTCCACTTGGTGATCCAATGTTTGACTGTGATCTGTCAATCTCATATCTAGTGTTGTCTGTAGTCCAGAGGACATTGGACATGAGGGTTTTGGAGATGGTGTTGGTTCTTGGTCGAAAGAGTTAAAATGAACTCCAACGCACCATGATCAGGTTGGCATCCCAGGATACCAATTCAATTAGTAGAATTCCTGCTCTTATTTCAAATTCATACATCTTCTTTCTGAGTTTGTCAGTCAAGCGTACAATACTAATCCCTATAGGCAAGCCATTCCAGGCAATGGAAGCGCTCACAGACTCCCCATAACACTCATTCATCCTCACCTGTGCATTTTATGCTGGTTCTCTGCATTTCAGGATGATATGGACGGGCGATAATCTTGGTACGTGGGAGCATATAGCTATGGGGATTTATATGGTGCTTGTGAATGGAGTCGGAGGGATGCCCTTTGCCGGGTGTAAGACCTTCCTCCCTTTCCTTCCCCTCATTTTTAATCATTAACTCAGTCACTGTGACACCTAACGTCAGCAGCTTCTTCGGAAACTCTGAACATGAAATGTTAGTGCAATGGTACATTCCCACGCATTTTCTGTGCACATGCACAGTGCCAAGAACTGTATCGTCTTGGGGAACCATACAAGAGTTTAGTGAGGGTCGGATACGGTCCAACTTGGATGACTAAAGGATGTTTGCAGGTAAGGTCACCAAATCCTCCCACATTCCACCACTCACCAGCCTCAGGAGGAAGTTCTCTGCCTGGACCACTGGCCCCTGTGCTCTGCAATATGTCTTTCATATGTCTGGTTACAGGTTTTCAAAGAGAACTCTTGTCGTTGAAACGACGCTTCTCTTCACAGGTGTTAAGACTGTACTCAAGGGTAGAGAGATCCGAAGGGCTTTGGCCTCAGTTCGTACACTGTGCCCCTTTCTCGAGTAATGCCCCTTATTTCAGGGAGGAGTTATTCGTCCGAAGACCCGGAAGGGGTTGCGCGACGGATCCGGGTGTCCGAAGGTGTCGGATATAACACGTCCGAAGGTAATTCGGAACGTAAGGAGAGGACAGAGATTAAGGCTAGTTTCGGAACGAGTTCCTAACTAGAAACTAACGGAGATGGACTATCCGAAGATAGAGTCGGAGGTATAGACTATAGGAGTCAATCCTAAGTCTCGGAAGGTGACTTAAAGCGGAGAGTGGCTTAAGTCCGGAGGAGGCAGAATGAGTAGAATCTAAGATGATATTCGAACTAAGGTTCTACTGAGATCTACAAGTGGTTTATATACAGTAAGTTTCTAAGACGGATAATTAGCAAGTCCGGGACCGAGGCTATGTACGAAGTGTAACGGAAGTCTATTAGTTATTGCACAGCGGATCAATAAGCATGAATCGGAAATGAACACAGGAAACGGATCAGTAACACAGGACGGAAATATAAACAGCCGGAGTACCGGTAGTAGGAGAAATGACGAAAGGAGATAGACGCAGATGTTCACCAGGGAGTTAAGGTGCGAGAAGTGAGTACATTCGGGAGGGTGGTCCGGACAGGATCTGTGGACCGGACGGATATGGAAACGATCGGATCTGGACGGATATGATCGGATCTGAGATTAGAAGTATGGTATATGACAACAGGAGAGAGAACATTTTGACTGCTGATGGTGTGTTTTTTTTACCTTCACTGTCTTAATACACAGCTCATATCTTTCAGCCATCGATAATCAAAGGCACAGAAAGATCATAAATCCTGCTTTTGGTGCTGCTCAACTTCGCCATTCGGCAGAAGTAACTGATGTGACCGAATGGAAGCAAGTGTGACGGGTGCTTCCAAGAAGTCGCCTTTCACGGAAACCTGACCGCTTATGTTTTTATTTAGCTCTCACAGTAGTGGAAAGACATGATTCAATCAGGAGAAAAGTCTGATAAATGTCCAATGAATGTCGACAAGACTCTGTCTAGAATGACCTTACACGATTGGCGAAGGTGTGAACTCACAATTTGTCTCATAGGTTATTGAATTTATGTTTGTGGATTTCAGTTGCTTTTGACTACCGCTTTGGAATCCTCAACGACAATGGAGCGGATAACGAGTTGGTACAGGCGTAAAATAATCTGTTGTATGTCTTGCGGTTCTCCGAGTCAGACCCCATGTTGAGGTATTCGATGGTATTCAATGCTTCCTGTATGGTATCCTGCGCTTAGGGGCATGAGTAGGAACGGCGTTCCTTGTTCTCCGGTATGTTTTTCTTCAAAGGTGTTATTGATGTGTGTGTGAATGCGCAGGCCTCAATGTGTGATGTTCCCCGAGGACGAAGCTGGGTTTGGGACTGATGATCAGTATTATGTTGGATCGTCGGGGTTACTTGTTAAGCCTGTGACACAGAAGGGGTAAAGAAGGTTTCTGTGTATATTGCCGAGGATTAGGCTCGTTCCTGGGCTCTTTCATTGTTCCGTATACCCTGAAACTCACACACGCTCAACAACCTAGGTATACTACGACTACTTCGACTACGCCCACCACCCCAACACTAACATATAACCCTTCCTGCAAACCTTGACAAAATCCCCCTCTTCATCTACGGAGGTTCTATCTATCATTTTCACACGCGAATGCCCGTCCCGTTTTTCGCCACTGATGAAATACAATCCATTCATCCTCCGCATCGCGCTTGATACTTCCAAAATGGGCACGGGGAGGCGTATCTCGGTGATGGCGAGACGTATGGGTATGGGAGGGTGAATGTTATTTGGCGTGTTTTTGGTGCGGAGAGTATGAAAGGAAGCCTGGGGGGAAAGGGTGCGCATCTCGTCTGTTGATCTTGTCACAATAACGGAAGTGGATGCATACGATCCCGAGAATGAGTTCGCGCGCAGTGTGGGGGATGTGAGAGTGGAGAAGCTGATCGTTCTTGGACTTAGGCTTTGAGTGTTGTTTTGGATGGCAGGAGGGAGCTCGAGTGGTATCGGAGGGTGGAGTGTTGGTCGTTAAGGATCCAGCGGTGCGCGCGGTGGATGATTGGGCTGCCGTCATGAAGAGAGTAAAATAATGATTTTAATATGTTCGTCGTTGGTTTATTGATGGCCTAGTGCAATGGCACATCAGAGAACTGGAAACTCCAGGCGAGGTTTTTGGTGGAGAACACAGACAGTAAATAAGATTACTAGTATGCCAAATTAACGGACAAACTTTTGCGTACTATATCTAAATCGTTGCTATTGTGAATTCTGAGAAATTGTTATGGGAAGACGTCCTTCTTAACGCGCACTACTTACTGACAGAGGGTGTGAAGTGATAGTGGGTGCTCATATTCATGGATATATAGGTCATGACTCTCTATCCTACCTCGGATACCAGTAGAAGCATGTTGCGGTATCGAATAACGCTTTCATGACCTAAGTTCTGAGCGAGCGACTTGGACAATACTCTTGATACACATGCAAAGTAAGCCTGGAATACTAACAACAGATGACTACCTTCGAGATTCCCCACTTGTGTAAGCCACATATAACCTCCAAGGTTTTTAATCCCCCTTTCTTCTTCCTAACTGTCGCGCTTCTTTATCCTTCCCACCATCCTCCTGCCGCCATCGTCCTCAGCCAGAGGGCAAGTCCAGCAATACTTCGTGACAAGAATTGTGATGTTGTTCCTCATCAAAAATGGGTTAACTGACCTGACCAGGGTAGCATTATTTTATTGTTATTCTGAGCCCTGCAATTAGGGTGCCATTGCAGTCTACATAAACAGTACTGCTAAAGAAAATCACGACGATTTGAATAAATGGCACTAGGAAGATTAAGGAAGAACACTTACTTGTCCATTGGCCAATCATCCAACTCCCAATGATAATCATACATGTTTCGCTCATCCTTACAGTAACGAAATGATCTGTGCATTAGCCAGAGAAAAGAGTGCCATATATGAGTAACAGTACACTTAAGTATGCCTTAGCCTCGAATGAATGGGAACAATAGACCTACTCCTCGGGTACGAGTTGGTACGACGCATACGATGGCAAACTATGTAGGCGCAGATGTTTTGGGATGTCGGAGCCAGATGACGGTTTGTTGGCCTTAATCTGAACTTCGGCATGCAATGGATGCACTGGGAAACTATGTTCAGAAAGACCATATGCGATGTGCCATTTCCCTTTCTTCCCCATATGAAATTGCAATACCCATACACGTCCTCCAGGGAATAAGGTGTTCACATAAGCATGAGGAACAGACCAAAATTACGGAACACATACCCCGGGCAACGAATTCTACTCCCAATTCTTGTGCAATACGCAGACGTTTCTGGAACATCCTGAAGAAAAAATAAACAACAAAGTAACTTTTGTCAATACCACCCCCTTCATGGACTTGAACATCATCTCGTGGACAACCCAGCATGCGTCTCGAAGACCTATCATCGGCTGATAGCATGCGGTGAATTATATAATCTCTCGGGATATTATGTATCCGCACTTACGATTAACATTGTCCCCCAAATTCAGTAGCATGAACAAATCGTGGTCATTGACTATCATGCATGCAAGACGCAAGTCGGAAGAGCAAGCAGGCGAAAATTCGGGAATGAATTTAATAAGCTCCAGAAGGGCTTCTCGCCGGTTGTTTACAATTGCCCAATACAGTGCCGTGTGATTCTCGATATTGTGTGTTTGAAGGAGCATGGAGAACACTGCTGCTGGGAGGGCAGCAGCACAGGCTTTGACAATTGGTGCAACAGGGGCAAGGGTGAAATTGGGAGAGGAGACAATTTCATGGATACGAGATAGGACGGCACGGGGATATTTTTGCTTGGATCGTAAGAATGAAAATACAGATGGTTTGCGCTGGATGGAATCTGCTGTTACAGACGCATAAAATGCACTATCATACGAGGGAGGTGGATCGGAGACGCTGGACTCGCTGTCATTGAAAGCTATAGTGGCCACCGTAGAGGAACAAATAGGAGACAACGGCCACTCTCGACAAAAAAACGGGTAGGGCATGGCTCTCATTCAAGTACGGGCTCGTCTCACACCAATTCACGGCAACTAACATATGAAAATTAGCTCCCGGACTGTTCTACGTATGTAAAGACTTTACAACAGATGCATTGATCCTAGTTCCCGATACGTTCCTATCCTCTGCAAATGCAAGCCTCACACCTTCTGCGTCTGCCAGGTGAGGAGCTTCATTGACATCGCTATCTGTGCAATTCAAAAGGGAGGCATTTCCTCAACTTGAGTTCTCGTCGAAAGCGCGTGGATACGCCCATAAGCGTCCGTTTGGAAGTCCGACCCAGTCGGCTAGACCCGCAATGAAAACTCGATGCGGAAGTAACATATATCATTAATTCATTGCGGACACACTCCACATCACATATATTTATGTCAACAAGACTCAGTGAGTTAATTATGGCTCAAACTGCTGCGAATCTAGGGTTTCCTGGTATGATACCGTAGATGCACTATTCTAGTAATAAGATTTGGTTGCATCGTCCCAATTGACTAGCTGCGTTTCTGCTTTTACTCAGATTCTTCTCAATCTTCAGCACACACACAATTGACGATGCCATCGTGTAGCATGTGTTCTAATTCCGGACACGAGTGAAACGAAATGGTTGACATGCAACATACTTGTGCTATTCTCATGTCATGAGACAGGGCGTATCTGGCCTTAGTACTCATGCTTCACCCTGAATTTTCTCAGGATAGGTTTGCAAATTTGCGATGGTAGCTGTGCCCACATGATGTGGCAAAACTGCCTCTGGTTGAGGTGCTTGTGCGCACGGGTGATGAGATAAGGGCCCTGATTTCCTCACGTTTCGTAACGTGTTCGAACCAGTCGACTAGGGGCTGTCCAAGAATGTGGCACTTTCTCATTTGGTTAGCCCCGCGTTATCGCGAGTATGGGTGCCTTTATTCGCTCTTTAATAATCTCTCGCTTCCAACTCTCTCCATCACCTAGTGACACGACGGTATCTTATGGGCAACTTTGTCTCCCGTTCCAGACAGCCTTTTCAAGTCTCTCGCAGTTTGTCTGCTGAGAAGGATATAGGGAGTGGCGTTCTAGATGGTCTACCTATAGCGGAGCCAACAACTTCTTTTTGGATGATTCCTGCAACCCCAATTGCAGAACCCCGGCCACAGGAAAATTTGCCATCCCATGCAGACGTGGGTGAGTAAACTCTGTGCTTGTTTGGAGGTCGCCAGGTGAATAATTGACGATAGTTATTATTGGATCCGGTATATCCGGCGCCTCTTTCGCGCGAACTCTGCTTGAGTGCGGAAACTGTCTTCATGTCGTCATGCTTGAAGCCCAAGATGTGTGCTCAGGGGCGACTGGCAGGTGAGCAATGAGCGCCCATTTCGCTTAGATCGTTGATGCGATATTACTGTCTTACCCAGAAACGGGGGGCATATCTTTCCCGCTACATACCATGACTACGAAGACCTCAAGAAAAGAGTGGGCGAGAATATGGCAAAGAAGATGATACGCTTCCGGAAGGCGCACTTGGATGAGATTCTGGCCATTGCTGCAGAGGAAGGTATCACAGAATATACACAGTGCCGTGCCGTCGAGGGTGTCGATGTGTACTTCGATCAGCTTACGTTTAAAGAGGCGCAGCGAAAGTTGCAAGTGTATCAGCGTGATATGGGCGAACATGCAGGTTCATATACCTGTTATGAGGGCTTAGTGGCTCAAGAGGTACGTTGAGGGATAGCATTGTGACTTCTGACTGACAGCGTGGTAGAAATTTCATCTTTCCCCACTTGCTGTGGGATGTATTACGACACGAGCTGGCGCTATACATCCATATCGCTTTGTCACGTCGATTTTAAGCCGCCTTCTTACCGACTACCCCAAAGAGTAAGTCTTTGACTTTGATTATGGCAATCATTCACGATCTCTAATGCGACTTAGATTTGAGATTCACACCAGCGCACCCTGTACATCAATAGATGAGCCCACATCGAGTTGCCCATTCTATAGACTCACCACATCACGGGGGTAATTACAGCCCCACATGTCGTGCATCTCACGAATGCGTACGCACCTGCTCTCTTACCCGCTCTTAAGGGAGCTATCCTTCCCATTCGGGAAACCATGACCGCACAGCGTCCTGGCCGTAACCTTCATGCAAGCACGCTACGTGGCGGGCGGAGCTTCGTGTTCTTTGATAGTCCACGTAAGGGCTTCGACTACTTGACGCAACTCCCAGAAGGCGAGCACGAACTCATGTTCGGCGCAGGCTTTGAGTCGAGCACGGATAGTGGAACTAATGCAACGTATGGCGTGCACAGTGCAGCGCATGTAGGTGGTGCAATGCCAATCTATTTTGGAGCGGAGAGCTGGGGTGCTGAGGCCTTACCGACCACTTCCACAGATGAACAGGATGTGGGTGTAGGTTTATGGGCAGAGGGAAGAGTGAAGGCAATTTGGAGTGGTTTATTGAGTGAGTCGGTCGATGGGATGCCGTGGGTTGGAAAGGTGCCCGTTAATGTGGCTGGCAGGAAGGCACCTCCTGCTTCGTCTGCACCCTCTACTCTAAATCTAAATTTGAAGAAGCTGGAGTCGGTTGTCACTGCTGCTCCGGGTGAGTGGATTGCGGCTGGCTACTCCGGTGAGGGCATGGTACATGCATGGTTGAGTTCCAAGGCCGTTGCGCTGATGCTTCTCGGGGAGGATCTCACTGAGGTCAAGACTTGGCTCCCAGAGTTGTTCAGCGCCACGGAAGACAGAGTCAAGATGGCCAAGCGGACTTTTAGGCCTGACGTTGTACTGAGCGGCAAGAGGCGTGTTTTTAGTCTTTGATACCTACATATATTAACTGCAGTAGGTACCTAATTATGTGTATGTCGCTTATTTTTCCTATCTCTAGTCAAGTACCACAATCTCATTTGCAATACCTTCGTACTTTCGTCAGAAATTCGGGATCCCGACAATGGACATCTGCCCGGTATGCCACATGTAATCGGAACCTCTGGATCAGGGTACATGTACAGCCCGTCGAGCATCGTGTATAAGCGTTATCTGGTATTTGCAACCATTAACTTGAAGGCTGCACAAAACCAAAAGGTAATGATGAGAAAGGAAAGGAGCACGCCCCTAACATAAATCAAATAGGTAATTCACTGATCTGGTCCTTACTGCCGCAGCTTTAACCATGATTGCATAATGCATTGGGCAAGAGTGCATGAAACTTCTCCGCATCCATAAGATCATCCCTGGCGAGTCCTACTACGAGCTCCCTTGGATGACATCAGTGGCAGACACGAGACTTCTCGATATCCTCCTTTCTGAGAGCCAGCGTTGGGAAACGGTGTCTACATCATCACGAGACTGGAATCCTGACTTCAACGCACCTCAGTTGGGAAGCTGGGAGTGACTTTCCTTAGGAGACTCAAAGCTGTCTCGCCTGCGCATCAATGGCCCGGTAATACTTATTGGACCGTCCCCTTCTGACCCACTGCTCCTTGCAAAGATCTATGTTATATCAACCTGCAGGCCGCTTCCGCGTTTGCTATATGCTTCACTATAGCCAATTTCAGTTTAGAGACCATCGTGGTTAATTGCATCCTGGTCGATTTCTATGACCCTGCCCCTATGAGTGATTCTGCGATGCTTGAAGACGAAGTCTAGCGAACATGGTGGTAAACTCCTGCTGGGTGTACACCGGCGAGAGATGGGGTAGGGGAGGGTCATTGATTCACATGTTGCGGAAACTGACCCTGGTGGGGCCCCGTGGGGGAGCCGGAAACATTCCAAGTTGATTTTATTTTGGAGATACTAGGAATTGCATCTTTCCAGGTGCCTTTTAAACTGATAAACCGCTGAGTTACGATTATATTGAGTCGTTGCTCTCGATTGTGGGAGAGGTTCATTCTTGTTCCGTTCAGGGGTGTGAAAGTACTTGTGTGCTCCCGCTACACGCTTCTGGTGAGTTTAGAAACTTGCTTTTCAGATCAAATCAGTATCTGGATCTGTGACCACTGGGGAAACTGAAGCTACTTTTCTCAATACAAGTATACGTACACGAAGTACACGTCGATGAATTCTGATATCCCTTTGCAACGGATGCGAACGTGTGAACGTCAGATTATACGGTTACGACTACAGAAGTACTACGCGTCACTACAGATTTCGGCCTTCCGTTTCTCGTCCGTTATTCATTTCTGTGAGGATGCGAAGTGGTTACCTAGTATATGGGTGTGATAAGATTGTGATTTGTCGGGTGCAGCTCAAGGTAGAGCGGAGGTCATGAGGGGCATGTCCGATACCTTTTGGGGGAGCCGAATGTATTGCAACATCAGTGAATGACCAACCCCATTCCCAATCAGATGTTGACGACCACGACGATGGTAACCGCAACTGACGAGGGTGAAACGCACAGTCAGTATTGTGTCACCAACGTCTGGCACCTGTAGTGCTCCCCGTCGCGTGCCATAGGCAAGCACAGATCGCGTCCACGAACGAGAACCAGTCGATTCACACGCGCTGGACAAGATAGCTCAGAATGTGGGCGAAGACTTTGCAACAAAGGTCAGTGAGAACGGTCTTGTCAAGGGTAAGACCTTGGCAACCATTGCATATGCAAGACGCATACAGCCACCGGATGGGGAGGTTCCGTTTGACGATAAACGCGTTGAAGAGGATCAGCGAAAGGACACATGATACAGTCCGAGCGTGTGTTGAATACCAGCGCAGTGATGATGGTCAGAAGGTTGACCCGTCTCGGTCGAACCGTAAGTCTCATGATGAAGGAAGACAATCGCCATGAGTAAACATGTTTCGATCATCCATCTATTACGTACATTCAAATTAATCTTTCATTGTCAGTACTTCAGTGCCCAATCCTACTATAACTCATACACTGTAGCAATAAAAATCACTACAAATCAATCAACAGCTCCTCCCGCCGCTCTGGAATTGTCGTAGGCGCAGACGGCGCGTACAAGTCAAACGACTGCGGTGCTGCCGTTGGTGCGGAGGGGAATTGTGGAAGCTGTGGCTGTAAGGGTTGTTGGTACTGAGAGTGAGACGCGCGCGATACGGTGCTTGAACGAGCGAGTGCTGCAGGCGGCGGGGACATTGCGGTACGTGCCGACATGCTGTGGTGCCGTGCGAGGGCCGGCGTTTGCGGAGTAAGGGGTGGAGCCATGGGTTGAAGTGCGGGTGCTGGTGGTGGTTGAGATGGCGCGGAAATGTTGGCGATCTGGGGTATTGACACGGGTTGGTTGACCGGAAGAGTGGGAGAAGCAGGGGTTTGCTGGGGAAGGTAGGATACAGATAACGGTGGACTAGTGAAGTGTGGTGGCTGCTGAGGAGGTGCAGGTGGCGAGGCGAACGGGGCCGTGCGGTGCTGTGATGGCCCGTGAACCTCTGAAGTATATGGTTGTGATGGTCCTGCGGCATAATGAGCGAACTGAGGTTCTGACTCGGGGACAGCAGATAATATGGGTCGGGAAATAAGAGGCTGTGAAGCGTATTGAGCAGAGTCGTTCCGTGTTGGCACAAAAACCGGGGAAGATACGGAAGATGCATGATGGTGGGGTGGTACCCATTGGTTATGACCATTAACAGGAGTTTGTGTGGATTGCCGCACTGGTATAGTTGTAGGGTGAACCTGTTGGGGAGAACGCCGCCACGTGGGATGTGAGATTTGATCCGTCAGTAGTTTATCGTAGAGCTTGACGGCTTGTGAAAGCTTTTCGTGCATCTCCGATAGTAGTTCTGTGTGCAAGTATCAGTAGAGTTGAGGATTTCCAAGTAAACTGACTCACGTTCTTTGCGGTCGGTGTCATCCAGACTCATCGCCAGCTTGGGCCGAAGCCCGTTTGCTTTGTCATATAGCTCGTTGACAGCAGGGTATCGCGACATGTCGCGTCCCCCTTGGGTCTGCACTTGCTCCACTGTCTGGCTGAATGTAAGAATGGCGTCGGTCTCCAAGGGCTCGAGGTCATAACTCGTAAGCTTCGGCGCTTGTGGGACATGCGTAACAGTGGGCGGATACGACTGAGACGTGGCGTACATGTTGCTGTATGAATCTGTGCTTGTAAGCTCCACAGGGGCACTCGGTTTCGGGGCGTTAGCCTCGCGAAGACTTGCTTCGATGGCTGCACGAAGATCAGGATCGTCTTCATCTATCTCAGCAACTTTACGATCGGGTTGTGTCTTTTTGTCCACGAGAGGAGGTTCTGAAACGTGCCAATTGTGCGCAGAGGGTTGTACGGGGACATAACCCGGTCTGCGTCCGTGAGCAGCACCGACCTCCTCGAGGGAAAGTTCAATAGCGCGTTGGAGCTCTGCATCTGCGAGGTCGCGCGCACTGCTGTGACGCGGGCTATACATACTTGCAGAATGGCGGTGTCCTTTGTCACTGTCAGGAGACAGAATATCAGAGTGGTTTATGCATGGAAGAACACATATATACCTTTTCTCAGCCTTCTTCTGCAACTTATTGTGACACGTATCACAGACCCTAACAGCTTGAGTGATGCCGAAGTGAGGTAAAGGTATGGATTTAGATGAACATTGCTGGTCGAAAACCTGTCCACAATTCCGACAGTGATGTTTCCGATTGGTAAATGTAAACGGAGTGCGACATCGCAGACACAACTCAGAATCTATCCATTCTGGAGCGGTTGACGTATCGACCATGGCAGAGTTCGCCAAGGAAAAGTCCTTTGGAGGGAAATGATGGCCTGCATAGCAATTGTGAAACGTAGTGATGACAGATCGATTAAGTAGATACCTTCACTCTGGAGGGTCTTGTAGACCTGATTAACGTAGCTGAGATTGGGCTTGCCTTCAAAAGCCAAGGACCAGTTCTGTATATACTTCAAGATGTCATCTCTGACAGAATGATTTAGACCAGGCATTTTGAGGATAGAGACTAGATTATCCATGAACTCTCTTGAGGTCACCTCGCTCAAGAAATGATCACCGCCATTCTTGACACATATATCTGTCAACTGTCGAACCGACTCATCAGAGCATCTCGCGGATATTGGAATAATATGGCTTACGCCGAGTGCGAGGAGTTGGACATTAGGATTCTTGTGATTAAGGCGGCGTTTGAGCGCACGCATAGCATCCTTTGCGGGTGCTGACTTGGAGCGTATCTGGTCGCATATCTCCAGATTGAGAGCAACGTCCTCTGAGCCATTCGGGATGAGCTCTGAGGTAGCCTTGTCTAAAGGTAATGATGAGTTAAGGCACGCTGTAATTGCCGAGCACACTCACCGACAGCATCGTCGAGCTGTGAAATTCCCCATAACCAACTGCTGATCGATGCCATATAGAATGAGCACCGTAGAAGTGAATACGATTGTTGAGTAGTCTGATGAGCCTGCGTCAACTGCGCACAGCTACCTACAAGCTTGATGACGCGATGACAAATCAGCCGTAATTTTGGCACTCCGATCAGCAAATATTCAGTTAATATTATTATTTCTTCGTGACAATATGAAAAACAGTGTGCCGCCCAAAAATTATACGAGGGTATAAGAAGCAGAGCTCTGTGCAATATTTTGGTGACCTCTACAGAAATTCTGGGTAGCACATTGGTGTAGTTTCTATGATGCATGACTAAAAGCGTGACGGCGTGACTCGGGGCCGGACGCAGCTGAATTGGAGCGGAGTTGGAACGTGAGACTCATCCACAGGTTGTTCTCAACAGCCATCTGACTACCTTTGAAGGTCCTGTTGTTCACTCTTTTCTGCTGTCCTGCAGACCCAGGCGAATTCATTGACATTCCCGCCGGTTGTGCGGTTTGCCGAGTTCCGCTTGACCCATTTTTCTGAACGATTTACGTCTTTTTTGTGACTTTTTCACCAGGCACTTGTGGTCCCTTTCAAGCCGCAAAAAAAGTGGTCAAAACTCCACCACTCTCCCCACAATCGCATTTACAACACCACATTCGCGTTAATTCACGTCCACTTCCATTTTCCGACTTTGTCACTGCATTCCTGATTTTTACGCGTTTTTGTTCTTCTTACTCCTTTTGTTGCAATCATGTTAGGCCACCAGTTCGCGTATTCAACGGCTCCCATTCGCAAAGTGAAGGAGGTACAGTTTGGTATATTGTCACCAGAGGAAATTGTGCGTCATAATTCATCCTCTACCTCACCATGCTAATTAGTGCATCTCCATCAGAAAGCATACTCGGTAGCAAAAGTGGAGCACCCAGAGGTTATGGACGAGACAACGCACAAACCTAAGATGGGTGGTTTAATGGATCCCCGCATGGGAACTATCGACCGAAATTTCAAGTGTCAGACATGTGGAGAGGGAATGTCAGAGTGTCCTGGTCATTTTGGCCATATCGAGTTGGCGAGGCCTGTCTTTCACCCAGGTGTGTAGACAAAAGTTTCTTTGTCTTATCGTGCGAAATTCATTCGGTTCTTCAGGTTTCATCATTAAAGTGAAGAAGATCCTGGAATGTATCTGCGTAAACTGTGGAAAGTTAAAAGCCGACATCGTGAGTTGAATTTCGTCCCTCTACTCGTTTCGCACCCCACCACCCAATTTTCTGGGGGCTCTCTCCATAATCCACTGGAGAACCCCAAACCCGCACCGCGGCAGTACCTCGAACGAGGCGTTTGACCCACTGCGGCGTGGTCTGCGCGCGTTTTCGATCGCTTGATCGCCGCGTGGACCATTGCAAACGCCCAGCGATGGTTGGACACGAGGTGCGCGGTGAAATGGGGCGCTGAACGAGGAGTGCGAAAAATCGTAGTCCAGCCAGTGCTCGAGGCACCTTACTGGACTCGGCTTTGGTGGCCCTCCCTGTGACGCGGGGAGAGGGCTCACCAATGGCCGACATATATGCCAAATCATGTCGGCTGCCTCCTTGTGATGCATTGCAATCCCTTAGATAATATTTCTATTTCCGTCGAAGTTGATGCTGACGTTTACATTTCATGTGCTTTCTAATTTGTTCATTCAATGCCATTGTCGTACCTTAGTCCGATCCCAATTTCGCCGACAAGATCCGCCATATTCGCGATCCCAAGGCACGCATGGCCGTTGTATGGGCGCACTGCAAGACCAAGACGGCCTGTGAGACTGACGAGCCCAAGGAAGATGGTGCTGAAGGAGACGCGGATGAGCCCAAAAAAGGTCATGGTGGATGTGGTCATATACAACCGGCCATTAGGAAAGAAGGATTGAAGCTTTTCGTCCAATACAAGAGACCCAAAGATGAGGATGAGGTTGGTATATGGCAGCATTACTGAATGCTGTTACTGACCGGTTTTCAGGATGTGAAATCGATGCAGCCTGATAAGCGGTTGATTACACCGTCTGAGGTTTACACGACGTTCAAGAAGATGTCGGACTCCGACCTTCATCTCATAGGTCTTTCGGATGAGTACGCTCGTCCTGAGTGGATGATTCTCACCGTTATGCCTGTCCCGCCTCCTCCCGTCCGTCCAAGTATAGCAGTTGATGGTGGTGCTATGCGAAGCGAAGATGATTTGACGTACAAGCTTGGTGAGATCATCAAGGCGTCCGCACACGTGCGGCGGTGTGAGCAGGAGGGTGCGCCTGCGCACGTCATTAGCGAGCATGAACATCTACTGCAGGCAAGTTTTGCGGAGACAAACACAAGTGCGGTTGCTGACTGGCCGATTATAGTTCCACGTTGCTACCTATATGGACAATGATATTGCCGGTATTCCTCAGGCGTTGCAGAAGTCTGGACGTCCGGTGAAGGCTATTCGTGCACGATTGAAGGGGAAAGAGGGTCGTCTGCGTGGCAATCTGATGGGCAAGCGTGTAGATTTCTCTGCGCGTACGGTGATTACAGGCGATCCTAACTTGGAGCTGGATGAAGTGGGTGTTCCTCGGAGCATTGCCATGAATTTGACCTATCCCGAGCGAGGTATGTTACTCGTCATCCCTTCGAGCGTTTCAACTTACAACGTCATTATAGTGACGCCATATAACATCGCATATCTTCAAGAATTGGTACGCAACGGCCCAACTACATACCCTGGTGCACGCTATGTCGTGAGAGATACTGGCGAACGTATTGATCTGCGCTATAATAAGCGTGCAGACGCGTTCCTGCAATATGGGTGGATTGTCGAGCGACATCTGAAGGATGGAGAGTGAGTTCAAGGCGCAGGAAATGCATACCGATTCTCACGTTGATGCACGTTGCAGCTTCGTGTTGTTCAACCGGCAACCTAGTTTGCACAAGATGAGTATGATGAGTCACCGAGTGAGGCTGATGCCATACTCTAGTGAGTATAGCATTCTCTTGCGCTTTGTAATGCATTAATGAGTACAGCCTTTCGACTGAATCTGTCCGTGACGCCTCCATATAACGCCGATTTCGACGGCGATGAAATGAACATGCAGTAAGTGACATTTGTCCTCTATGATACGATACTCACGTTTCCCAGTATTCCACAGAGTGAAGAAACACGTGCCGAACTGTCGCAAATAGCATGGGTTCCCCGTCAGGTAATGACATATTCTCTCGTTCATGGGTATTCTATTTGACTGGTGCATAGATCATCTCGCCACAAGCCAATAAACCTGTCATGGGTATCGTGCAGGACACGCTTTGTGGGATCCGCAAGTTTACGCTGCGAGACACGTTCCTGGACTGGAATCAGGTTCAGAACATCTTGTTGTGGGTCCCTAGCTGGGACGGCAATGTACCAATACCGGCTATCATCAAGCCAAAACCCATGTGGTCCGGGAAGCAGATTCTTAGCATGGTGATCCCTCGAGGTATCAATATTCATCGGGCGCCAGATCCTAAGTCCTCGAACCCCATCTTCGACGACGGTATGTTAATTGAGAATGGCGAAATTATCTTTGGTGTTGTCGAGAAGAAGACTGTGGGCGCTTCCCAGGGTGGTTTGGTGCATGTTGTCTTCCGCGAGAAGGGCCCTGAGGCTACTCGTGACCTCTTTACGGGCATCCAGATGGTCGTCAATTTCTGGTTGTTCCACAATGGATTCAGTATCGGCATCGGTGACACTGTTGCTGGCCCCGTGGTCATGGGCTTCATCACGAAGCGTATTGGCGAGAAGAAGCAGTTGGTTGCAGAGATCATCGAAGAAGCATATCATGACCGGCTGAAGGCGCTACCTGGTATGACTATCCGAGAGTCGTTCGAGAGCAAGGTAGAGCGTGAGCTCAATCGCGCTCGTGATGATTCTGGTCAGTATGCACAGAAGAACCTGAAGGATGACAACAACGTGAAGCAGATGGTCACGGCTGGTTCCAAGGGTTCATACATCAACATCTCGCAAATGTCTGTCTGTGTCGGGCAACAGAGCGTTGAAGGTCGTCGTATCCCATTCGGGTTCCGCCATCGTACTCTTCCCCATTTCACCAAGGACGACTTCAGCCCGGAGGCACGTGGTTTCGTCGAGAACTCATATCTGCGAGGGTTGACGCCACAGGAGTTTTTCTTCCATGCTATGGCTGGAAGAGAAGGTCTCATTGATACGGCTGTCAAGACGGCAGAGACCGGCTACATCCAACGTCGTCTCGTCAAAGCATTGGAGGACGTCATGGTTCACTATGATGGCACGGTTCGCAACTCTCTTGGAGATCTCATCCAGTTCGTGTACGGCGAGGACGGCATGGACGGCGCGTTCATCGAACGCCAGAAGATCGAGACCTTCGGCCTTGACAATGAAGCCTTCGAGCACAACTATCGTGTTGATGTCACGGACGGCAAGAGCGGATTCCTGCCTAATACACTACAGATTGGCGTGGATGACAGCTCTCTGGAGCTGCAGATGAAGTTGGACGAAGAATACAACGAACTTCTGAACGACCGCCGTCTTCTACGAGAATTTATATTTCCCCAGGCAGACGGCCTTAATCCTCATTATCTGCCTGTCAACCTTCATCGTATTATTCAGAACGCTACGCAAATCTTCCACATCGACAAGCGGAAGCCAAGTGACCTGGAACCAGCCTACATCGTTGAAGCCGTTCAGCAGCTCAACAACCGCTTGGCTGTCGTGGTTGGTGATGATCCGCTGACGAGAGAAGTCCAAGCCAATTCATCGCTCACATTCCGCATGCACGTTCGCGCCACCATGGCCACTCGTCGCGTACTCGAACAGTTTCATCTTACCAGAGAGGCATTTGACTGGGTCCTTGGTGAAGTGGAGGCCAAGTTCAACCAATCCCTGGTGAACCCGGGAGAGATGTGTGGCACACTTGCTGCTCAGTCGATCGGTGAACCGGCTACGCAAATGACGCTCAATACGTTCCATTATGCCGGTGTCTCTAGTAAGAATGTGACACTTGGTGTCCCGCGTCTAAAGGAGATCATCAACGTTGCCACCAAAATAAAAACACCCTCCCTCACTGTCTACCTCGAGCCTGAAATCGCTGAAGAGAGTCTTCTTGCCAAGAACGTCGAGCAAGAGCTCGCCTACACCTCATTACGTACTGTGACGGCAGCCGTGGAGATCTGGTATGACCCAGACCCAAGTTCCACTATCATCGAGGAGGACTCCGTTTTTGTAGAGTCATTCTTTGCCATTCCCGACGAGGAGATTGAGTCCAAACTGCATCTGCAGTCGCCGTGGCTCCTTCGTCTCGAGCTCGATCGTGCTAAAATGATTGATCGCAAGCTCACTATGGCTTATGTTGCCGGTCGCATCGCGGAGAGTTTCAAGACTGATCTCTTCGTCATCTGGAGTGAAGATAACTCGGAGAAGTTAATCATCCGTTGCCGTGTACTCGGCGGTGGTGATAAAGACGATGATGGTCTAGGAACTGTTGAAGAAGACATCTTCTTGCGTCAGCTAGAAAACACGATGTTGAATTCCGTCAGCCTGCGCGGGGTTCCTGGCATCCAAAAAGTCTTTCTGCAGCAGCATGACAAAGTGTATATTGACAAAACAGGAGCCATCAAGCCGAAGAAGGAGTGGGTGTTGGAGACAGACGGTATCAATCTCAAGACTGTCATGTGCATTGATGGCGTTGACTTTACTCGTACGTATTCGAACAGTTGCGTTGAGATCTTCAACGTGCTGGGCATTGAAGCAGCCCGCGCTGCTATTATGAAGGAGCTGCGTGGGGTTATTGAATTTGACGGTTCCTACGTCAACTACCGCCATCTCGCTCTCCTTTGCGATCTCATGACGCACCGAGGTTCTTTGATGGCAATCACCCGTCACGGTATCAATCGTGCTGACACTGGAGCGCTCATGCGATGTTCATTCGAGGAGACGGTGGAGATTCTCATGGAAGCAGCTGCGGTCGGCGAGAAGGACGATTGTCATGGCATCGCCGAGAATGTCATGTTCGGCCAGCTAGCGCCAATGGGCACTGGTGCCTTTGATGTGGCTCTCGACATTGACATGCTGAAGGACGCTATCGTTGATCATCGTCTGCCAGTCCAAAATATGCTAGCGGCGCAGGCAGATGGTGGCATGACACCAGGACAAGTGGCAATGACGCCGTATGACACCAATTCCCCTGCATGGTCGGAAGGCAATTTCAAAGGAGAATCAGCCGCATTTTCTCCTCTCGCTGTCAACGGCGGCGAGGATCCCGCAAACTTCTCTTTCCTCGGGTATGGGCAGAGTCCTCTTGGCGCCGGAGGCATGTCACCTGCAGGGCCTGGGTACAGCCCCAGCTCTCCCAATACATACTCACCGACATCTCCATATGTTCCACAATCACCGTTTGGCGGCGCTACATCACCGTTCGGCACATCTCCGTATGCTACTTCTCCCTTCTACGACCGTGGCAGAGGACCAACATCACCAACGTATTCGCCGACATCTCCCGCACTCAATCTCACGTCTCCAGGATACTCACCGACGAGCCCACGCTATTCTCCCACTTCTCCATCATTCTCTCCCACGTCCCCCCGCTACAGCCCACAGTCTCCATCATTTTCGCCCACGTCACCACGTTACTCTCCCACCAGTCCTTCTTTCAGCCCTGCTTCTCCGCGTTGTAAGTAATTTTTTCTTGTATTTTAGCCTCTGACTGACGTCTTACTTTCTCAGACTCACCAAGTAAGCACGGATGTTGTTGTTCACGTAAGATGTGTACTGATGATTAATTTTATCGCTCCACTCACCCACAGCCTGTGAGTGTTCATCTTTTCCTTCACAACCACCTACTAAAATCGTACTGCAGCACCTGCTCAGATGTCCCCATCCTCACCAAAGTATTCTCCCACATCACCGGTATCCCCCTCGTCTCCAAAATACTGTAAGTCGCCCAATTTATGCAGAAAAACAACAAGCTCACTCTCTTCTAGCCCCTACATCCCCCTCATACTCCCCAGCTTGTGAGTACTCATCCTGCCATGTTTCCACAACTACTAAACTCAGATCCCACCTTGCAGCACCTGCATATTGTAAGATTCTTTTCCCTAATCTAACCGTTGCTAACCTATTTTTAGCCCCTGCTTCTCCTGCCTACAGCCCGACGTCACCTCAGTGGTCGCCATCGAGTCCGGCACAGAACGGCCGTAGTCACTCGTACAGCACGTCACCATCCTGGGAATAAATAAGACTACCGCTTCATGTCTGGTGTCTGTTTTTGTCCGTCGTCTTCGTTGGCGTTATTATCTAGCACGTTTCTTTCCTGTCAAGCACTCCATGTAGATTAAGCACATTTTACTATACAAAGCTAGATATGCCTATTATCAGGTCCCACTGCATGATAAACATATTCATTGAAAGAGCCTTGCAGTATACTAAACATGTAAGTCAGCATATGTAAACCCTGCCATGGCGACGTGTATATATATATAAAAAGTCACTGATTTCGCTCTCAAATCAATTCAAAAGCGTCCAAAAAAGAAAATACCAAATGTACGTACGTAACAGAGCTGTTTGCAAAAGAGTGGGTTTGGTGTGGTGGTGTGATGTGGGCAACGCCGGCGCGCGCGCATAGTATTACACGTGAGGGTATATGAGAGACAAGTGAAGACGCGAAAAAAGAGGATTGGAGTGCAAGTAACACGTGGACGGTGTGATCCGACAGCTTTAATGAGGTACTGTACTGTGCAGCGCAGCCGCTTGTAAAAATGCGAATGCTCTTCATGCTCTGAGTTTTAGATCAGGGGGGGATAGAAGTGGTTGTTGTAAGGAAACGAAACGTAGGCAAAAGGCATTGGAGAAAGGAAAAAGAGAAGAGAGACGACAAAAGCGAGCCAAAATTCGAACCGAGCAAGCACAGCAACTCTACCAACCAACCCGCTCAGATGAAAAATTGGGTACTGCAGTCATTCATCAGTGAGATCAGTGAGCACGCCATAACAAAAAGCAAGACACGTACTGCATCCGACTACAAGCATGTACCTCCATCTCCTCCATCTTGTACGAATTGAGCTCCTCTTTAATGCGCTGCGCCAACGCAGGGGTCAATCGGCTCCACGTCGCAGGCTCGCTGCGACGATCATAAACAGCCGATGAAAATGTATCATAAACTGACAGATTATTTGCAAACACGAGCCTTTTGGCAGGCGTCGTCGCTGAGCGGTGCGTCAGCGTGAGTGGGGTGGTAGGGATCGTGGATAGGGCTGGGGCGGAAGAGTTGGAGAGGGTGAACATGCTCTTCTCTTTCTCTGCTTGACTGTTAGATGGATTTGATCTAGTGGCAAAGGGCGTACCTGGCGCGTTGCCTGAATGTGAGGGGTGTCGATGCAGGCCATCAATGTGGTCTGGATCGGGCGAGGGTATACGAGCGAGCGGACTCGGCTCGGATGATTGCGCCGGATGCGAATTATATGAATTCGACCGTACGCGAATGGCAGGATTGGCCACGCTCTCGCCACTATACACCTCTTGCGAGTAATTATCAGCGCCTGCAACAAGGTCAGCGTAGACGGTGCCCGATCTACTCGATACGCACCTTTAAGGATGCCTTTTGCAGGCGCCCTTTGACGCTCAACGCTGCGCCTGATATTGGTCGCCCAAGCGACGACCTCCTCGTCTTCGCCCGCTACACGAATGGTAACGTCCTCTTCCCCATCCTCGTCCCAGACTTCATCGTCGTCCCAGCCGTCTGAAATGAAGTTCTGTCCAGGTGAAGGTACATAGGCATGTCCATCATCACTCTCATCGTCCTCCTCGACCAACACCCTGGTTCCATCCTCACTCACCCTGGCACTCGACTCAGCAGCCCTTGTAGCAGTATTCTTCTCCCAGGCAGCAGGGACATGAGTGCCATTTGGCTGAGGCTGCACAGGCTCTATACGTGCCTTTGCAGCAGCAGCAGCCTCTGCATTACTCTTGAGTGTATGCTGCCGGGCGAGTTTAGCAGCGGGACTCAAGCCGCTCATTTCCGGACCGCTCCATTCACCGCGATCAAGCTCGGCAACAGCGTGGGAAAGAGCAGGAGCTGCGACTTGGCCTTTTGCGTCCTTTTTCTTTTTCTTCTTGCCGTTGTCATCCGTGCCTTCAGAAGACTTGTTCTTGTCTTTGAAGAGGGAAGTTATTCCTGCGAGGCTGTTGCGCCTTGCAAGTTTTCCGATGGAGCCGATTTTGCGGATGACGACGGAAGCAGAAGACATTGTGGATGAAAGAGAGATGTTGTCCGTGCTCGCGTTGAGGCGTGAGTTGAACAAGGAGGCAGCACGACCTTTTTTCTTGGTCTGAACTGTGGCTGTGCTGGCAGCGTCAGCGTCGGGGGTGGATGTGGGAGGGTCTTTGGTTGTGCTTCCACCTGCAGAGGGCGGTTCTTCCTCTTCTTGCAAAGCTTGAGCGGCATTGAGACTGAGGGCACGACGGAGTCTGCCTTTGATACCGCCAGTTTTTGTACCGATGGAAGTGCCTTCGAGGATAGCAGCGAGATCAGAGTCATCGCGTGACATGCGCTTTTCAGCAGCGGTGTATGTGCCTTGACTGAGCGGGGAGGGCCGGACAGGACGAGCATGAGAAGAAGATGAAGCGGTTGCGGGAGATGTGGCTGTGGAAGATGAAGACCTAGATGACTGGGTAGTTACGGAAGGGCGCGTAGCTGAAGAATTTGTAGAGGAGGAAGAAGTAGTGCGGTGGTGTGGATTGGGTGATTTAGTGGAAGAACTGCTGCCTGTACGAGGGCGCGGATTTTCTGATTGAGGAGGGATCCTTGGACGAGAAGAGACTTGACCCTGACTTGAAGTACGTGGGCGTGATGCTCCGCCGTGAGAGGAAGAAGAATTGACAGAAGTTGTAGAAGCGGAAGCTTCACCGCGTGCGTATGGAGGTTGAGCACGCCATTCCTGAATATCTTGCGGACGGGTATTATTGTTATTTGGACGACGATATGGATGAAAGCCATTATATTGAGCAGCATCTGAAGATACGGAACGTTGTGGCTGAGGAGGAGGAGGGTAATTCTGATGATGGGAATGAGGAGGGGGAGTTCCAGTTGGAAAGGGGGAGAATAACTGGGATGGATTAAAGTAGTCAGGTTGTTGAGGACGTTGATGAGGAAGGATCTGTTGTTGTTGAGAATACATCATATGCTGATACGCCCACTGAGCTAGTTGAGCATTTGCTTGAGGATCGAAATAAGGGTTTTGATGAGGTTGCGGTTGCTGCTGCTGCTGCTGTTGTTGCTGTTGTTGCTGTTGCTGTTGTTGTTGTTGTTGTTGTTGTTGTTGGTAGTAAGAAGGGTAAAAGGGTTGAGCATTTGGACTTGGAGTCCAAGTGCCATGAGGCTGTTGAACTGGGTATGGATAAGGTTGGATTGGTATGTTAGACTGTTGTTCGTTTGATTGAGGGCGTGGATCCATTGTATCGCGAGGTGGGTGCCAATCTTGTGGTGCGAGAACGGCCATGGGCAAGTCCAGAATTTCTTCAACCTAGATCAAAAAATCGCAATAAGTACAACAAAAAAAACTCACAAGATTAAAAAAGTTAGTAACAAGAAGGAACCCCCCCCTCCTTTTCAAAAAAAAAAAGGATGAGTTCGAAACGACGGACAACGAATACCGCGACGACCAACAACCACACAAACACAACAAAACAATCACTACAAAGTACATCCATTCGTTTACCCGGTTCAAAAAAACCACGTGTCAATTTCTTATCATTAGATCCCGTATGGCTTTGAGTATGCTACGACTCTATGCTTTATACTCGCACGTTAACCCGCACTCCCCAGAAATACTCCAATCTTCATCATCAGAGGCGATGATCATGCTGTGGCCCTCATAATGATCACCAGACTTTATCACATTACGTACGCAACTGCTGTACCACTTCCACATGTTCAATTCCTCTCCCAGCACCTGCTGCATTCCTCATGAACATTCAAAGCTTTTGGACTGCAACTGCTATTGCCGTAGCCGTATCTCTACTTCATGGCGTTATCGTAACTCTCCTCCAAGTATGCGAGACCCAACATTTATGGACAATCAGGTTCAGCTTGGCCAGATATGAACATATCTGGTGGACAGCTATAGCCTTCCCTCTTGTCGCTTCCTTTGGCTCTATGGTCCTATCTTTCCTTTCTGGTAAGCGCATCCCACAATTTTCATTCCGTACATTCAATATCCGTCCAGGCAATAACAACGATTCACTCGTAATCATATTGTTAACATGCGCATCCTCCCTTGCCGTATTCCGCTATGTATGGCCTGCATGGCGTAATAGACACTATTACTCTAACCGATGGGCAGTATGGACTGGCCCCAGCCGCACAGGAATAGATTCATCTCTAGTCCCCCTCATTCAAGGCAACGATCCCTGGCCCATCCTTAGCGAAAGCGCCCCAGTCATCAAACAGCTCCCAGTCGACATCAATGTTCCCATATTTAAATCCAATCTTATTGTCTGTGATCCCACAGATATCCTCAAAGCCAACAAACATCTCATCGACACCGTAACAAAACAATCCGAAAATCAGTCAGACGAAAAATTAAAAATGGCAATAAAACCCCTACTACGCGAACCAGACGACAAAACAGGTCTCTACGCCCCTATTCACCCTGACAGTTCCGCTTCCCTCCTCTGGGGTTCCCACATCGGCTTCTCCCCCCGCGTCAGCCGCGGCATCCTCGCAGTCCCGAAACGCCTCCTCCAATCATCCCCCCTAACATACTCAGGGCACGACGGCCAACCCATTTGCCTCGCACACGGTATCCTAGCACGCAACAAAGGCCTGCAGCCTCATACCTTCATCCTCAGTCTCAACTCCGGCAGACTCGAACAAAAATGCGTTCAATGGCCACGTCCGAGCAAAGTCCTACGTACGTACTACCACGAAGAAATGAACGCAGCCTACGGAGGCCTAGGCCCTGAATTCGTAGATGCAGCCACGGAACTTGCGCTCATCCTAGCTGATTCGAGCTATCATCTCATCGATGACTGGCTTAGCTTGCGCATGGAACATCAGGATCACGCATTGAACAACCAGCTCGCCCGTCTTGGTGCGACCGATGAGGAGCTGAAGGTGTTGTATCGCCTTTCGTATGCTGCGATGTTGGTTAGTTTGAGCGCGCATAGGAAGGGGAGGAAGTGGAGGCCTGAGATGAAGCTTTTTATCGCGTATTGGAAGAAGTGTAAGGAGGATATGCCGCCATGGATACGTGAAGCTGCGGTTGTGGAGAGAATTGTGAATGAAGAGAGTGGTGCAGGCGATACAGATCTGGATGGGTTGATCGAGGCTGTTTTGTATGATATCGCACCACGTTATGTATGAATGAGCCACGAGGAGTACTCCAATTTAATATTAACATTGTCAGGTCTTGTTAGACATGGCTTATGTCATCTTTGAAGTGGTTGGCGGCTACAGGTCGGAATCGTTGTCACTGGCAGTCAGTCAGTCTAACATATCCTACAAGGAGAAATGGCGACGACGACAGTGATCCCAGCAGTGGAGGAAGGAAAGCTCCTGAGTGAGTCCCTCAGCACCGTCAAAATTCAAGTCGGCCAGATGAAGCGACATTTGGTGAGTCTCCTGCGCAGCTTAAGCATAATTTCTCTTCATCTGCCCACATGTCATAATTCATTGATATCACATGGGTACAACGAACAGGACAACGACGATATAATGGACGCACTGAAAAGCGCTAGCTTGATGCTAGCAGAACTCCGGACGTCATCCTTATCCCCAAAGCAATACTACGAACTCTGTGCGCACGCCTCTTCCTCTTCTTCCTTTTCTAATCTTTGAATCTTTGAATGCAGACATGGCAGTATTCGACGCCCTAAGACACCTCTCCAACTATCTCTATGATGCACACACTCAATCCCGACACCACCTCGCGGACCTCTACGAACTTGTTCAATATGCTGGGAATATCGTACCGAGGTTGTATCTCATGATCACTGTCGGCGCTGTGTACATGTCTATCTCGGATGCACCGGTGAAGGAGATCATGAAGGATATGATGGAAATGTCCCGTGGGGTGTTACACCCTATACGAGGGCTCTTCTTAAGGCACTACCTAAGCGGGCAGACGAGAGACCATCTCCCTATCGGCGTCGATCCAGGGTACGTCCCCCCACCCCATCCCCATACCATACACTAACATCCTTACAGCCCAATAGGAAACCTCCAAGACTCCATCTCCTTCGTCCTTACCAACTTCATCGAAATGAACAAACTCTGGGTACGCCTCCAACACCAAGGCCACTCCCGCGACCGCGAAAAACGCGAGATGGAACGCCGTGACCTCCGTATCCTTGTCGGCACCAACCTCGTTCGGCTCTCCCAACTGGACGGCGTAGACCTCGAGATGTACCAACACAGCATCCTCCCTGCTATCTTGGAACAAGTCGTCAATTGTAAAGATGTGATTGCCCAGGAGTATCTGATGGAGGTTGTTATTCAGGTACGAGTGATGGATGGGTCGATTGGAGGTAGGAAGACTTGCTGACCGACCATCAAATAGGTATTCACGGATGAATTTCACTTGCATACCCTAGGCCCGTTCCTATCAGCTACAGCTCAACTTCATCCAAAGGTGAACATCAAGTTGATTGTGATTGCGCTCATCGACCGGTTGGCTGCGTATGCTGCTCGTGAGGCTGAGAGCGAAGACCCCGAGGAGACGAAGCGCCAAGAAGAAGCTGCTGCTCGGAGACTTGCGGAGAAGGTGAAAGTTCAGAAGGCTCGGGTTAGGGAGAATGGTGCTACAGCTGGTGTACCGCCCTCGGCGGAGGATGCTTGGAGTAGTGCTGTTGCTGATACGGAGAAAAGCATGGCTGAGATGGTTGTTGGTGCGGGACCGGCTACGGTTACGAATGGTGTTTCGGCGGAGGAGAAGCAGGAACATGATGGATCCCTTGTTCGGAAATTCAGAGGTGTTCCAGAGAACGTCCGGTTGTTCGAGGTGTTTTGGAAACAAGTAGTAGAACTTATCAAAGTGAGTTTCAATCTATGCTACCATACGCGATTCTCACTCTTTTTTGAAGGCGCGGCCAGATTTGTCGATACAGGATATCACCGCATTGCTTGTATCCCTCACCAACCTATCACTAAGCTGTTATCCCGACAGGCTAGAATACGTGGACCAAATCCTTGGCTTTGCGCATGATAAAATCAAAGAGTTCTCAGAAAGGTATGTTACGCATCTTCATGATGGTAACTCGCATTAATCAAACTCTTTAGTCCTGACCTTCACGCACCGCAGACAGCTACAAATCTCGCCGCTCTCCTAGTAGCACCCATAAATTCCTACCAATCTGTCCTCACGCTCCTCGCAATTCCCCACTACGTTCCCCTACTCTCCCAGCAACTGTTCTCGACAAGACGTTCGATCGCCCACTCTGTGATTTCGAGCGTACTCAAGAACGAAACGATCATCGAGGCTCCGGACGATGTGGATGGTGTTTTGGAACTTTGTCATGTTTTGATCAAGGATCAGACCGATTCTGCTGCCGTGCAGGGCAGCGCTAGTGCCAAGGAAGTCAGAAGACAAGGACCGTATCACACAGAGAGGGAGGATCTAGCAGAGGAACAAGGTTGGGTCGCACGGATGGTGCATCTGTTCCGCGCGGATTCGCTGGATATTCAATTTGATGTATGAATATTCTCTATGTCGGTGTTTTCTACACTAACGCGCTGTGCAGCTGTTACAAACGGCTCGAAAACATCTCGAAGCTGGTGGCGAGCGGATGCGCTATACATTCCCTGCTCTCATCACTTCCAGCATCAAGTTATGTAGACGGTACAAGAACTGTGAACATCTTGTATGTCGTCTTGTCATTTTTGTGCTCTGCTGTTCACCATTTATAGGACGAAGGCTGGCAAGACAAGGTCAACACGATACTCAAATTTGCTCGGCAATGCACATCCATCCTCGCCACCCAGGTTGATGCCCCAGCACTCGCACTGAGATTATTCCTCCTCGCAGCACAAATCGCATCAGAATGTGGCTCTGGATTCGAAGACCTTGCTTACGATTTCTACGTGCAAGCTTTCTCGGTATACGAAGACAGTATTTCAGAAAGCAGAGCGCAGCTTGCTGCTATCACCCTTATAATCGGCACCCTTCAAGGCGCGAGGGTGTTTAATATCGATGGGTACGATACACTAATAACGAAGGCTGCGTTGCATGGTGCGAGGTTGTTGAAGAAACAACATCAAGCGACGGCAGTGCATGCTGCTAGCCATCTGTGGTGGCAAGAGCCTGTGTTAGAAGAGAGCGAAGCTGATGGGCCTGCTCTGAAAGAGTCTGAGAAGGCTGCCTTTCCCCCTAGGGAGGACGGTGAAGGTGTTAAAGCGGTTCGTGGCTTTCGATTCTTCCTGAGATGCGGTGACTGATAGATGACGTTTAGTACCCGCATCAGGACAGTAAACGCGTGCTAGAATGCCTTCAGAAATCATTACGCATAGCAAATTCTGCTACGGAGGAAATAGTTACCGTTCAGCTTTACTGCGACACACTTGATCAATATTTGTATTATTTCGACCGGGGCGCGCCTGCAGTGAGTACCATTGTTTCAGCAGCAACAACAATATATTCACATTCGAATTAGATCGCACCTAAATTTATAGTCTCACTTGTTGAACTCATTGCCTCCTCCATTGACACGATCACATCGCCGTCCTTATCCCCCTCATATCTCCACCCCTCACAAAGAATAGAAGGCGTCTCAACGCCCGAAGTGATCACTCGACACTTCCGCAATACCCTCGCATACATCCATGCGAAGAAAACCGCGGAGAACCCAGGACAATGGGATGAAGTCGAGGTGGTGGGAGCGTTCCTAAAGATGGGCATCACACGATAGCGGCTGCATGTTTCACTGATCGCTCATCGTGGTCCGTTTGTACGTAGCGACAGACGCGTTACTTGCTTATCTTAATGGCAGGTTGAACTTGACTTTTGGTTGCAACTCGTGAGTATGCTTTGTTCTAACTTGCTGTTGTTGTCGTTTTTAGTTAGTGTATACTTATGACGGTTGCTTCTGGTGCTGTTGACTGGAAGTATCGTGGTTTTGTATATGATACCTTTTACTTTCGTAGGTAGTCTGGGGACACTTTTGAAAATACGTTTGCGATCCAAGCTCAATCTTACGTAATGCGATAAACTTTGTTTCGTGCATGCACAGTATTGGTCCACGGACCACTCACTCCATAAAATATCGGTTCGCGCCAGTTCCCAACTCCACTGGCTTGTCTGGAGTTCTGCCAAGCTTTGCTACCCCCCTTCGTGTAAGTTTTTCGAGGACCGGGCAGAACTAGTTTTACTATCTGGGGCGCACTCCGAGTCCCAGCTGAACTCGCGCGAGTTTTCCCTTCTAATGGCACACCCAATACTGCTGGGAATAAGCACAAAGAGGGAGGAGGCACTCACCATCCTTGGCACTGTCATGCTAGTGAAAAATCGTACCAGCTTGAGAAATGTGCATGGCCGCAGTGACTCACTTACCTTACATTTTTGCGCATCTCCGAAGTTCTGCCAGTCCTTTTCAAGTTCTCACCTGTCATTTGCATTTCCAGACCTTATAACCTGTGGCATTCCCAATTCGCGCTCGCAATGCCCAGGTTCATCCGCATTACGAGCACTAACTCAGACCTGCCAGCTCATGAAGTCAGCAGTCAGCGAAACTTATGAGGGCATTCCAGATCGTGAAAACAAACCATGCACTCTGCCAATCTCTCCTGCAGTACTAAAGTGGCAAAATGAGCAACGTCTAGTCACTACTGGAGAAACTGCAGTATAATCCTGGTAATCCCAAAAGCATGGTGATACATGCTTTTTCTATTATCCATCCACTATGATTCTCAAGGCAGTGGCATTTCTTCATCTGTTTCCCCATCGATACTCATTCAGGTGGTGAGCTTATAAAAATTTCACCAACTTCAATCCAGGCACTGAGTACTGAGCGCCAAGCGGCCTAGTTACCCTACATATCCCAGCGGGATGATTACATATAAAATGCCTTTCCCTTGCGAAGATTATATCGTGTAGTCCAACTCTTACGACCAAGATGTGGGCCCTCACGTCGCTGCTACTTGCATGCATCGCCAGAGCAGCCATTCCAAATGCCATGCTTCGTAGTATGCCTTCTCTCCCAAAAATTTCAGTGCCAGAACGTTCTGTCACTTCGCTGAATGGCACAGTACTCCCAAATATCACGACTATGTATTACTTCGACCAACTCATCGACCATAACAATCCAGGCCTGGGAACCTTTCAGCAGCGATACTGGATGAACTGGGAATTTTACAAGCCTGGTATGTTGCGAGGATTGAGACATACTTTAAGTGATATTGATATGTGCATTCAAGGCGGTCCCATTGTATTGATGACGCCTGGAGAAGTTAATGCATATGGTTGGTTTTACTATAATCGATTTATTACCTCTTCAAGTACTTGATTTCAGGCTACGAAGTCTTCATGACCAATTACAGCATCAATGGTCTCATTGCTCAGCAACAAAATGGCGCAGCCATCCTCATCGAACACCGTTTCTTTGGTTATTCCAATCCATATGACAACCTCACGTCACAATCTCTCGCACTCCTTACCATCCAGCAGGCTATTGATGATCTCGTGTATTTTGCGACCACAGCGGACCTTCCTATGCCTGGGGGTGATGCTGTGAAGCCAGGTCAGGCGCCATGGATATTGGTCGGAGGAAGCTACTCGGGAGCCCTTGCCAGCTATACGATGGTCAAGTAAGTACCACAAACACATACCGTTCTTTCAGCATGGTGATCGACTCAAAGCAAACCGGGGATTTTCTGGGCTGGATATTTATCCTCTGCTACTGTGGAAACGATCACGTATGTCACTTTGTTGCAATCATTGTTGAATTCCATTGATGTGATGAATTATCTCCCTTCCTTTGTAACCACGTCCGCATGGATGAATATCCAAACAATATTGTCGTTTATTGAATTCCTGCTTCTTCTCGACCAAAATCAGAGACTATTATGAATATTTTACTCCTGTTCGCGAATACATGCCACAGAACTGTTCTTCCGATGTACAGGCGGTGATCGCCTACCTGGATAGGATGTACGTGGCTAACGACACAGCTGGAATCCAGGCGCTCAAGGACGTATTTTCCCTTGGTGGTCTCAATCATGTAGGCGATTTCGCTACCGCACGTGAGTCATCCTTGTACACACCCGTGTCGTTGTTTGAGTACGAATTCGTGCATCTGTCCCTGTATGATGCTTGGACAATGTTCTTTTTCTCGATTCGGCTTGTTGTCTTTTGTCCAAGGCTCCAAGCTAACTCTTCTCGGATCAATAGTTGAATACAACTTATGGGATTGGCAATATCTGCAACCTGATGACGGCCCAAATTCAATGTTCTATCGGTTCTGCGATGCACTCGAGGTCAAGGATGGTGTCAATGCCGGACCTGAGGGGTGGGGACTTGATAATGCTATTAACTCTTGGGGTAACTTTTGGAACACAACGTACTACAAGTATAGTATGATGGTCCGTTTATTTTTGATTGACATGGCTAATCTGGATGGTGAAGTGTGTTCCGACCAGGATGTTGAGTACGTACTCTTGGGCCTGATGTCATTCGCACTGTCTGACGGTGAAGCTAGAACCTGCCTTGGATCGTTTGTTCCGACTGACAGATGGACTAATGTTACCGTGGATAATCCCAACAGATCGTGGCTTTGGATGGTGTATGCATTCTCATCCGCATCGATATTTAATCTGATGATCTTACTAGATGTAACCAAATTGGTTTCTACCAGGTTGGGCCTCCTGAAGGCCAACCTGCGATCGTAAGCCACATCATCCAACCCAGTTTTATGGAGGTACGTGGATTCAATCATGTAACAAATTAATATTCATCAATATTTAAATCATCAGCGCCAATGTGTCAACGTATTCCCCCAGACTTTCGCTTCTCCGCCTGACACTCCCACAGCAGAGACAAATGCCATGTACGCTGGTTGGAACGTGAATGTCCCGCATATCTTCTTCGCCAACGGCCTGCGCGACCCTTGGCGGGGGGGTACTGTTTCTGCTGATGGGCTGAATAAGCCTAACACTACTAGCATGCCAATCTACATGAGCGATGCGTTCCATACCTCGGACATGATGACGCATAATGGCATCATAAATCCAACCATCGCAGTCGTGCAGGAAGCAGGATTAATGTACATGAAGGAGTGGCTTGCTGAGTGGAAGCCCTCAGCGTTGTAATAGATCGAGTTGTTAAGATCTGTACACAGGCAATTTTTCTATCAATAACCCATCGTTATATATATACGTCTCAGGGTGCAATCGACGGTTCGTGGTTTCTTCAGCCGCTCAGGAATTAGCATCCGGACGTAGTATTCGAAAACTTCAGTTAATTGGTTTGTGTTTTCCGTGATACACCTGTAGCTCCAGTTGAGCTCCAGCACCGGTATTCCAAAGTGTGGAACGGCAATACGAGTCCGAGTTCTAGATTGATACTTCTGCTACGGCAGTATAGTGGGTTTTATGCAGCACGATGATGACATAATATTTCCCGTAAGATTTTTGTAGAGAAAACGATATCTGTTGCAAATAAAACACTCTCGGGAATGTCGAAACGCAAAAATCAAGCCGACCACGAAGACTCCGACAGTGACTCGGAAGACGTATGATTCAATGATGCTTTCAGTTATAATCTATAGTGACCAGCTCTCAGTAGACTCCGACGTTCATCGATGTAGATTTCGACTTTTTTGGCCTCAATGCGACGATCGACTACCATGCCATCAAACGTCTTCTCGATCAACTCTTTGGTGTAGATGCTGAGGGTCTCAGCACACACGCTCTTACAGACCTGGTGCTTTCACAACCTGATATAGGGACCACGATCAAGACCGATGGAGAGGAGAGCAGCCCATATGCATTCTTGAGCGTTTTAAATGTCGGCGTGCACAACGTAAGTACAGCTCTTCTTTATCTGGTATTTTTCAAGAAAGGACCGCTGCCAGGACAACGTATCTATAAAGTCGCTTGTAGAGTACGTTCTGGCAAAATCAAAGGGAGACGGTGCATTTCACGAATCACTATCGACGATACTACGTGATCCGCAGTGTCAAGTTGGACTCGTTCTATGCGAAAGGTTGATTAATATGCCCGTGCCGGTGATACCTCCCATGTACCGTATGCTTGTGGATGAACTTAAGGATGCAGTTGAAGAGGTGAGTCGCCAATTCCTAGAAAGTTCCTGTATGAACCATGACCATGGGCCTTGGGGTCGTTTTTTTCAGAATGAGCCCTTCAATTTCACCCACTTGATCTTCATATCACGTGTATACAAGCTTACTGCGGAAGAGGAGGAAGCGATGACCATCGCCCAACAACATCCAGGGAAAGCGTCAAAAAGACAAAAATCTCAAAACACGAATGGGGAAACGAATGATAGAAGCCCGGATGGTGTATATCCGTTCCACCCAGAGGACGAGGAGATCCGAAAGGTGTGCCCCTTGATTTATGTGCTTTAAAATTACTCTCACCTGGGCTCCTAGTTTGCTTCCCATCACCTGATTTTTCCGTATTCGAATGCCCAGCCACGCAACGCAGAGTCATTTGGATTAGACACGGCTGGACGGTTGATGCTTGTGCCAGCAGCACAGCTCACAGAGCTTGCAGGAGTACTCGGGGACGTGTTTCAGCCACCTGGAAATGTGTAAAGCGGCGGCCCCATTTCTTTTTCCTCCTATTGGGAGATTGTTCAGAGTATATCTTTTTGCGAAGATATTTTGATTGAGATGAGATATCACTGTATTGTTATAAGCGGAGACCTTGAGCATAATGAGTCTCTTCCCCTGCTTTGTCATCAGCATCACTGTGACACGCGTGCGGCATGACCGTCCATTGCACCTGCTATCCGATCTTCTGCTCTAGCCTCTTTGTCGTCACTCTCAGCGCGTGCATATGCCCAATGGCACCTGAGAGGGAACAAACTGCAACTTCAGAAAGTCAGGAGGGAGATTCTGGATGTATTCGGGTGCCGGCGGATGAAATGTACCTCAACTTCCAGCAGCATGTTGAACTTGCTCTCGTTCACTGGCAGCATGACTCGCAGGAGACTCGACGTCGTCGTCTGGTTGTTATTGTAACTTGTGTGATCTTGCAGGTTGTATGTATGTGCAACCTGTTATTATTGACTCCCACTCCCCGCACTTCGCCGTTCAGCGGTCATGCATGGGTTTGTGAGCTTCTCATAGGCCACCCAGACCGAATCAAGAACAAACTCGGTGTCAGCTCGGAGGTGTTTGAGGCACTGGTCCAAGTCCTTGAAGCCAATGGATTTCAGTCTTGCAGTGGTGTAACAGTTGAAGAGCAACTGGGTATATTTCTACATGCATGTGTGACAGGACTCCCGACTCGCTATCTCGGCGAAAGATTCCAGTGTTCCCCTGACACCATTTCAAGGTAAGCAATCTATTATTTGCTGTCTTTCTATTGTCTGAATTCTTGTTAGATACTTCAAGCGCTTGCTCATATTTTTCTCAGAAAATCCATTCTATAATGCCCAGGTTCGACTCCCCACAGAGGACACTCCCATCTCCAATATCATCCGCAATGATCCACGGTACCACTACTTTGAAGGCTGTATTGGTGCTGTTGACACTACCCATATTCCCATATTCTCTGCAAATCAGGATCACCATACCATGCGAAACCGCAAGGGATTTCTATCCCAAAACTGCTTATTTGTGTGCGACTTTGACTTCCTCTTCATATATTCACTTTCCGGGTGGGATGGATCAGTTTGCGATGCAACAGTCTGGCATGATGCAGAGCAACATGACCTGCGTGTTCCCAAAGGGGCTTACTTACTTGCAGACGCTGGCTTTGGATCATGTGATGCAATATTATATTAGTCCCATATCGAGGTGTCCGCTATCACCTCGAGGAATGGCGACAAGCAAAAATTTCGTAAATTCATTTTTTCGTCTCTGTGCGATTTGTCTCTTACATGCTTATGTAGGCCTCGAACTCCAAAAGAATTGTTCAACTATCGACACGCATGCCTACGCAACACAATCGAGCTCACTTTTGGTGGTTTGAAGTGCCAATGGCGCATCTTGCAACTACCGCCTGAATACGAGATGCATGTTCAGGCCCGCATTCCTGCAGCATTGTGTGCTCTGCACAATTTTTCACATAGATATGAACCTTCTATGTTTGATGTTGAGTACGATGAGGATTTATTTGGACTTGATTGTGGTGATGGCATCGGAGAGCTGGCTGAAGGCCCTGTTGACCAAGCAGACCGACGTCGAGACGAGATTGCCAATAAAATGTGGCAAGATTATTGTGCTGATCGTGTGCGTCGTGGTCTTCCTGTAACTAGCAAGTACTGTAAAATGTCGGTTAGTCAGAAAACATAACATTTACCAAAACAAAACAAGGTACAAAGCAAGCAAACAAATTCCAAAAGTAGCGCGCGCTTATGAAATTTGCGAGTATCAAATGTTTACAGACATAGCGAAGGTTAGGACTACGATACTCTGTGACAATTCGAAGGTGTAAAGTGTCTCCATGCGACGTGCTGGTGGGCCCGGCTGGACGGCTGTAAGTTACATCGATATTGACAACGGCATTTTAAAATTGAGCGGTGCTTATGAGGGGTAACAGGGCTACAGTGACATACATATGCGGTACTCACTTATACTAGAACACTATCTCGGCATATTCAAAAGCAGCCAACCCTCCCAGCAATTCCCGAACACTACGTGGGACCTTGTGCATAGTCATGAAGCTCCTGCCGAGATTCCTGAGAATGAACCTACGAATCCTCATCAAGGAATATCAGAATCCTACGTCGCCGCAGATAAACCCCTGATAAGATACGCGACCGTTGAAATAGTAGACGAATCGCCAATGATAAGTCTTAATTTCGCCGGAGGGCTCAAGTTGTGTCGAGTGCAGCGATATGGACGGTTAATCCTCGTTGGTTTACCTATCCTTTTCGTCCACTCTTCTGAATTTTGTCGTGGTGCCGTCCATAGGCTCATCAACATCATGGTTAAGCTCTTCATGGCTAGTAACATAGCACCCCAATGCCTCACTCCAGACATAGTCATGAGACAAAATTCTGGTCAGAGTTTTGAATGCGGCAACGTTCGCAAAGGGGACGTTTGTCCGCGGGTCTAGATACTTTGCAGGTGTCCCCGTGATCGGACAAGTTCGAACAGGTCGACCTACAGGGGAATTAGGCAATGCAAAACACCGAACAAAAAAAAAACTCACTCAATGGGCGTTGTTTCCCTGTGAACACACGGACCTCATCCCATTTGATCTCGTCGCCAAACATAGCTGACATGGTATCTTTCCATGGCGGTTTGGCGGCAGATGGATCTTGTGATAACTCATGCACGATGTAGTTTTTGCAAACGTCGTCAACTCTTTCTTGCGCTGGAGGTGGAGCTGGTGGGGGTTGAACGGGGTAATAATAATATGATGATTGAGATGGTGTGTTCGTAGATGGTATTGATGACTGCAGTGGTGAAGTGGCAACCAAGCCTTGTGATCCTTGTGATGTCATAGGCGAACCTTCTGGCGCCTGGCTCGGCGGCGCTGGAACGTAAGCATGGAAGGGAGGTTGGTAATTCTGTGTTCCGGAGTAGGGAGTCCCTTGGTGTGGATTGTAAATGAAACCGTACTGCGATGGATGTGGAACAGGCACCGGGGGTGTGACTTCAACTTTGACTTGTTCTTTCCGGCTAATCCATCGCAACACCGGACCTTCAAGGGCAGCTCGAACTACACGAGCACGCGCGCGTTTCTCTTCTTCCAGTTTGAGATAATCTCTGTGTTCAATAATATTTCCCTCCTCCGTATCGAGGGCCCGCGCGATAAGTTCGTCCTGTGTTGGTGCTTTGGTGACTACTCTTGCTTTCTTCGGAATGGTGGCCTACAGGGGGGACAGTAGAGCGCATCGAGCATGAAGTTAGATGAGGACTTACCCGCTTCTCTTCCGCATCCTTTATTCTGTTGACGGTTGCCGACGTATTCATGATTGTATGTGATCTCTGACTCTGCCGTTGCCTCGTACCGCCCTCAATAACTTCTCCCGTCTCTGCGTTAACGGCGACACCAAGAGACACACGCCTTTTGAGCTTCTGAGCCTCCTTGTGAGGTCTCTTTTCTGAAGTCTCCGCTTGGGGATGAAAAGTGACCCTCTGGCGAGCATGAGCAGCAGCGGTAGCTTTCTCCACCCTTACGCGCGCGCTCTAGATAAATGTAAAAATAGTTCTAAGCAAACTGTGATCAATACATACCCTCCTCGCTCTCCTTTCCTCATCCTCGGCAGTCCTTTCTCCGATATCAATATCTTCAGCAGCTGCTTCGTCGTCCGTGCTCGCGAAGTCCGATTCAAAGACATCTTCCTCATCTAGATGTAGCGTAAGATATACCCAATCAGTATTAAACACATCACATTCACCTTTTTCATTGACAAAGTCAATGTCTTCTTCACCTTCATTGACTTCTTCGACGGCAAGCTCAGCAAGGGCTGCCTCCATCCTGCTCATTTTCAGTCAAGGCACCAACAAAATTATCGTACAAACCTGTTCCCCGCAGTACTCCTCTTCGAACGACGCGATACCAGGGTCTCCTCTTCAGCCATATTGGAAGATGTAGTACCGCGATTAGAGTGTTCAAGGAATGGGTCCGAGGGAGGAAGGCTGAGAGCCTTCAAATTCAACAGGAGCAAACAACCTACAGTATTGTGGCTCATACTAAACTTCACTCTTAACTTCATTCGGTTCATTCGGAATGCCTCGGAAACCCAAGTTCATTCCAGGACCTTCTCGTCTGTCTGTCATACTGAAGGAGCTGAATCAGGAACCAAGATTATCCCTGACCGGTCTACGAGGGATAAGCTTGAAACTGGCCGCACGAAACGATCACTTCGGAGCACGGTATGCTATTTTATAGACAACTCTAGCACACGCATATCTAAGACAGACCCAGGCATTTTGTCAAGGAAGAGCTCAGACGCATACGCTATGCCAATCCACAACTCAACGTGGAAGTCAACAAACTTCCAAAACCTCTACAAGACAATTGGACACCTGAGATGGTTGTCGAGTTCGGTAACTTTATTTCTTTTGTTGAACTTGCTTCACGCTCTGACGTACTTCTTTGTTCTTCGTTTTACCATTATTCCTATCAAATGTACAGAGGACGGAGCTAAGACCACCATTGATATTTCAAATAAATGGTCCACATCAATTACCAAGGAACTAATGGACCTCGCTGGCGGTGATCTATGGAAAGAGTACAAGGCTGCTGCTCAAGCAGCTGGTCTACCCATTCTTCCAGGCGAGGAAAAGGAACGCTTAGCAGCTGCTAAGAAACGGACACCGAAATTGAGTACGCGCAGCCCAGAGAATCTGGAGGCCATGGTGGAAAATATGTTGTCATCACCTGAGCGCCCAAAGACTGGAGCCGCTGCCATACTACCCTAGCCTCATGGTACTTTCTTACTTCAGCTATTAGGGACATGCATATGTTACCAAAAACTATCCTAAACTCATCATACTGGCGAATTTTACACAGAAAATGAACCCGTCATCCAGCGAACCATCCAGCAATCAACACAACCATCCCAATTCCGAATACAACCGCCGACAAATCATCAAGAATGGCGCCTCCCATCTGGATATAGCGCAAGCCATTGGTGATGATGGATGGGAGTGGAGGGGGCAAGTGAGGCAGAGCTAGCGCTAACAAAACCGGGGGCTGCACTTGGTTCTGTGCAAGTATAATCAGCACAACATTAATTCGCAACCTGAAGAAACTTACATTGCCCGTGTATATACGCATTGAGTGGAGCATAACTTGCACAGTCATGAAAGCCCACATGAACGGCTGTGTATCGATCAGCGATGATATTTTAAGGCAAGCGTGGAACACTGACCACAAACTGCACTCCCCATCCCTCGATGCTAGAGCTTCTCCAGGCAAGCTCTGCCCAGCGTTTCCAGAAAATTTCCGAAACCCCACCGCTACGCTCGACTAGTATTTGGGGTTCTTTGAAAAGTACAAAAAAAGCCAGAATAAGCCATGTGCATAGGATGTGCAGCAATGGCGTAAACTTTTGCACGATCGAGGGAGGCTTTGCAGGTGTAGGAGGGGCAGGTACTTTTCCGGTGGCGTCACCACGAGATGGGTCCATCTGTTGCAATGAATTCATGAAAGCAGCGAGAGGATCACCTGGAGGAGGAGCAGTTGTTCCATTGGAGGTTGTGCCTGAGATCTGAGGTTGAGAATTGGAAATTGGCTGCACCACTCCTGAGAGCTTGAAGGAATTGCATTTGATTTTCTTCTGACCAAACAGATGGGTCGGGAGCTGCTCCGCCAAAGCCTGCATTTCCAAAAGAGTACGGGGGTGGCATATCTGGCTGAGGAGGCATGCTCGGCGCCTCGCCTACAAAACTAGCAGCTGCAGATCTGGGAGGAATACCTATGACGCAGAATATTGATGCTATCCATGATGTATCAAGTCAAAACGCTCACCAGCATTCAAAAATGCAGAAGCATCTTCTCCGCGAGCAGTTGTCGTCAATTTCGACAGACGGTCAGTTCCTCTGCTGAGAATAGCTTTGCGACGAGCCTCAGCGCGAGATGTAGCTGACATCGTGACGGTCGTTAGTTTAACCTTGTTTAAGTTGGATGCAGACAGTACACTGTCTGCTTTTTGACAATTGACGCGGTAGGCAAAAACGTGTAGTCCGTAATAATACCCTGCCCTGACACGTTTTAGGAATGTGGCTGACTTCTCCGAAACACCTGTTCATCTTGTTTCTAACCGTTTCGTTTTCTTGTCGACCACCATGTCCAGGCAAGATAAAGCCACGACTGAGAGGAATGCAAAAATTCTCAAAGATCTGGTCAAGCAGTCAGACAATAAGCTCTGTGCAGATTGCAAACGGAACGGTTAGTCTTGTCCCAATGGTTCATCTCCCAGCTTCTTAATTACTCTCGCACCAGATCCTCGTTGGGCATCATGGAATTTGTGCGTTTCACATCACCGCTTTTGCTCTAGGCTGATCATGCTTTCTAGAGGTGTCTTCCTGTGCATTCGCTGTTCAGGCATTCATCGTGGCATGGGAACGCATATCAGCCGTGTCAAGTCCGTTGATCTCGACATCTGGACACCAGAACAGATGGAGGTAATTCCATACCATCCATATGTCAGTCTCACCACTCGCTCAATGTTGTTTACTTCGTAGTCAATTCAGAAATGGGGGAATCGTCGTGCCAACTTGTACTGGGAATCCCATCTAAAGTCTGGTCATATCCCCCCGGACCAGTATGTGATTTTAGCCCTTCAGTCCAAACACTAGTTCACAATTTACCATAGCAAAATGGAGTCATTTATACGTTCAAAATATGAATCTCGAAGATGGGCACATGACGGACCCCCACCGAGCGATCCATCGGTTCTTGAGACTGAAACCTCGAGTGAACATACTTCGCAAGCTGCTGAGCAGCCACTCTCTGCGGCTACGCAATCCTCACGCTCGACTCATATAGCAAATATCAGTATCTCTGGTACAAGGTCAGCATCTCCAACACTCCAGACCCATGTCACAACACGTCAGCCCCAATCCCGTCAGTTGCTCTCCTCCGCAATCGCCGGTAGAACAATCAACTCTGAAATCGCTATCATCACTTCTCCGACATCTGCTGCACCTCAGCCAACATTAGCGCAGCCCACCCCTCCATCTCAAGATGATCTATTTTCACTGGATTTCCATGCACCCGCTCAAAAGGCAGCCTCACCACCACCCTAAAGATATGAAATCAGACATCATGTCCCTCTTTTCCTCTGCTCCCACTGCTGCCCCCAGTCATTCAAACTTGTCGGCAGGTGCTGGTTCTAGTACTTTTGGTACTTTTGTGTCACCCTCTCAGCCACAATCAACATGGGATCAGCTTGGAGGCGCTCCTCAAACACAATCTCAGCCTACAAGCATGATGGGAACTAGCGGCACTGGTTTGTGGGGGGCTTCATCTGGCTGGAATGCTACTCCCGTTACGCCCTCTCAAAACACACTATGGGGTAACTCTGTAACTCCTACGGCACAACAACCCCAATCTCAAGCAAACTCATTCAATACAAATGATATTTGGGGATCGTCTGTCTCCGCACCCGGCAACGCCACCAACCTTTCCGGCACTTCTCAGGCATACCCGGCGCCCAAGAAGGATGATGTATTTGGGGATCTGTGGGGTGACTTCAAGTAACATTGATTTTACGCTAGATACAATTTGATAGATAACCATTCGTTATGCATTAGTTCCGTGACCCTTGGTTAACTCGATATCCTACGCCAACATCAGTTTCATCGAGGAGGAACCTAGCTAAGTTACCTCTTACCTGCTCAATAAGATCACGTGCGATGGGATGGAATGAATTCTTGTGTTCTTGATACTTGACCTGTGCCATCGCCTTGTTGACAGAATATACCGCCCTGAATATTGGCCGACAGAACTTCATCCGACCCTTGACCATCCCATCCTCTTCCCCAACAACCCAGCCTAAAGCCGCTGTAGCATATAGCTCCGACTTGGCAGATTTGGGGTCAAGCAAAGCTACTTGGTAGAACCTCAGACGGAGCTCCGCATTGGGCGAACTGACCAGCCCGTAGAGGTCACCAAGATCATCAATATGCGCTGCTGGCAATGGGTCGAAGGATTGTAGTCGTTCAAGGAAAGCACCTTATAACACACACTCAGCAGCAATGACCACAAGTAATACTTGTGCTCACCGATCTGGTTGGCGTCCATCCCACTGATATCGGTGGCACTGAACTCAGATGTATCTTTGGTTTTGTTCCATCTTTCAGCGAGCTTGTAGGATTGTTGCGCGAGGGTCATGTCGTATTCCATGGGCACGGGAAGGGTCACGCCCGTTCCGAAAAGCCAAGCCTAGGTTAACACAATTGTGGGTCGAGTGGTCCGGAAAAAAAAACAAATACTTGCGTCCCAATCAATGCTTTTGAGCGCTTCAAGCTCGTCGTCCCCACCAAACCGTGCGTAGTAGCCAAAAAGATGCTCCTTCCACATCTCTGTGGTGATGCTTTTACCCATGAACGTTTTGACATAATCTTTCACGTATGGGAGGAACACATCTAAACCGCCCAACGTCCGTTCTGAAAGCCCAAACATGCTGTTAATATTCTGCAGGGTATTTGGTTTAACCAAATACCGACCAATGTGGAGGAGAAAATTAGCCCCTTTGTCGTATGGCACCGAGCTATAGGCGTCGTCAGGATTCTCGCCCTTCTCAAATTCAATTTGCAATTTCTGATATTTCTTATTCCGCTGCTCATAGAGTTTCAGGTCGTCATAAAGGTCCTTCGAACCGGTCAGGAAATAGAATCCACGGTGAGCAGGAGAATGCAATATCTGCTGGAGGAGACGCTCGATGTATGTCGTCCAACCTTCGTTGAGCCAAAAGTGTGAAGCGTCAGCGTGTCTGTGTAAGAATGCCGGTCAAAAAGAGGTAGGAAAAGAAGGAAGATGAAAATGTTCTGACGTTATACCATTCCCGAAGTAGGAATGCGTGATCTCGTGTACGACGACATCTACCAATGTCCTGTCGCCAGTCAACAAGGCTAATTTTTGGTCAGAAACGCAGCACGATAAGTGGCATGCACTAACTTGGCGTGACAAACGTCAAACATGCATTTTCCTGGATGTCCATCAGGATCCGACCCGAGGGATACAAAAGAACGCACCATTCCACCATAAGGGAATGCCGGAGGTAGCACCAGGAGGTCATACACACCAAATTTATACGGCATACCGACGAGTTCCTCTTCAGCAGCCAAAAACCTACGCAAAGGTTCTCAAATGTGTTATGGATTCAAATGCTCTGAAAAGAACCTTGTTGTGTCTTCCTTGAATTCCCACCAAGCATCATTGATGATGTTTGGTTCGGCCCATACTCCGCTCGTCCAGTCTTTTCCTTCGAGCTTCTCGAATGCACGGTAGCAGAGATTTCCTGACGCAATTGCAACCAAGTAAGACGGTATGGGCACCGGCTCGATATCAAGGAGGTCAAGGTAAGGCTTGATAATACTGCTGAGGATCACACACCTGGCTGTAAACGTAGGTAACTTCATCCTGCCCAACAAGCTTTCCATCGTGCACAGGCCCTTCCGCAGGCGGAGACACTCGAATGGCAGACATGAGTGCAGGAAGGACGGATGCGATCCTCGCTTCGTATGTCTACTGAAGATCTCAGTTACAAGTCACGACTGAGCCAGACCAACAATGACTGACGGCTTTCACGGATGGAGTGTCTGAGTGTCGTATAATAATTAAGCTGCTGTGGTATATTATACATCAAAATATTACAACTTGCCTTGACATGGCAAGAGACCTCTTGCATAGATCGGTTGGCACTGACTGAATAGGCAAGGATGGGTCTTCCCATGCGTTTGTCTTTCCAAATATCCCAATTGCTTTAGCGGGAACACGAAGCTAGAGGTTGTTCAATGGATACTGACGCTTTGTCGAGCCACTGCAATGCCTTGCATCCTGGCTCCGTTGTATTGTACTCGATCGTAACTTTCACCGACGATCCTGGCTGCAGACCTGCAGGAAGTGGAATATACAGCGCAGAGCCCATGACTTCATGTTTCTCTCCAAGGGAGTACTGCAAGCTCAGGTGTCATAACACTTTGAACTCGCACACGGAAGAATCTCTACGCACCTGAGTATCGCAAGACTCGTCCTCGACGTACACCCGCTTGATCACGACATCCCATGTATCGAAACTGTATACATAAGTACTTGCCGCATAACATTGATAGGTAATAAACACACATGACCTCCTTTAAGTCGTTCGTGTGCACCGTGAGCTCGTGCGTAACAGAGCCTTTAATCACTTTCTCATGAAAGTCGATCGACCAGTCGAGTAAAAAGTGCTTGGTGCTGATCTGACGATAGTTTGATTGAGAAGCTGGATCAGTAGTCTCGGCACTCATCATAATCAGTGTTACCACAACGCTGTGGTAAGCGAGAGAGGTGCGGTTCCTATCCAAGCGCCCTTGCAAAAATACATAAATTTAATGACCGCTGCCGCCTCGAGGCTCATATAGTGTTAACCAAATGGACTCATTCAAGTTGAATGCAAGCAAGACGAGACGGGGATGAACTGCATTAGGCAGACAAACAGCGCCCGATCGTACCACTTTATCGCCAGAAGACTAGGTGTTTTTTTGTCTCGCAGTCCATGCTGATCTCAGTACTATCGCAACTGACTCTTATTCGGGAAAAGCGAGCGCTGAAGAAGGTCCGTCATGATGAGATAATAAAAACAGTCAGGATACGCTATTGGGCGGGCATTAACTATAGAGTCCTTCACAAAACAATTGAAAATGACAGAAGAAGATACAGTCTCGTGTGACCAGTGTTCACAACAAAGAGAAATATTAGTAACACGCTGGGTATTTTATGTACTTGCAAAAACCGCATAAAGCCATGATGTGGAAGTTGTCCTCGCAAGCTCAAAACGAAGCGATATGTGACAGAGGAGGAGACCAATATAGTCGGTTGTTATTCGCCTGTGAACGAGCCCAACGCTTCCTCAGGTGCTTCTAGAATCAGGGACTCAGCGTTTATATCATCGAATCATGGAGGAACAAACCTTGGGAAACTGAATGTCTGAACTATCCGGACAGGAATCTTCGTCATCAGTCTCTCCCAGCTTGCGCTTCCTGGCCGGAATTTTGATACGAAGACCAGAGTGAACAATGTCAATCTAATACAGGAATTTAGTGTGCTGAAGAGTCATATAATTTAGAGGGCTCACGGGCGTTAAGAGGGGGGTGGAAGACGCAGAAGATGAAGCTGAAGATCATTTAGTCACTAAAAATTACTAGTGTTTCGTCAGAACTCACATGAACGTGAGGAGAACATTTCATCCATGTCGCACTCGGGTAACTCCTTAGTCCGAAGAAGTGGCGCACCCGGAGGAGACATGTCATGTTGCTCATGGCGGTACATATTGTCATGAAGGCTAGCAAGCGGTGGAATCCGAATTACAAGGCGTTTGCTAGGTTGGACGTAGGCGTCAGGTGGAGATACGACTATGTCTGGAATATCCGAGCCAAGTTCGTTATGGGCTTTGGCAGCGAGTGCAATTGGTGAAAACATAAGCGGCAATGGACTTGGAGTCGTGTCAAGAATAGGCAGGGGCCTGACTGAAATCGCAGCCGAAGGACAGTTCTTAGCTTTTGCTATATCAACGCGCAAGCCAGACCAGAAGGCATGTCGTTGTGCGTGATACGTGCGCGTGATCGTTATCCGACAGCGCAGTTGACAAGCGATCTGGCTGTAACGCGCGTTGGCGTACCGTAGCCTGCAAGCAAGGTCCGAAAGGGCTGCGTCAGATAGAGCGGAACGGGAAGACATCATATAAAACAGCGTTATTTGAATAGAAGTTGATCAGAAAAATGAGTGGTGCGTGATGGTAGAAGTGAAAATGATGAATATTTGACGTGTCGGCGAGCGCAAAAAGAAGGTAAAAAATCGTATAGTAGTAGTCCAGTAAGTCAGTGGCACGCCTGCGTGCACAGGGAAAGTAAGGATTACGAAGAGGGCCCGAGATTTCATGGGTGAAAAAGGCGTTCATATATATGCGGTGTCTAAGTCCAGGGGCTCATACGTCAGATTAGCTTGGACTCGGTGTTAAAGAACAAAGAAATGCCACTCATGTTGATGTACCTTTATTGTAATCTTCGGCGGTATGTGACAAGGGAGAAGGGTCAAAACAAACCATTGAAAACGTGCCATCAGATCATCAGATGCAGCGAAGATCATATTAACCAGCCGGCCTTTCTTCAGCAATAACGTCGACAGTGAACATAAAGCAATCGTTAGGGTACGGCAACTTGCATCGATACAGTGTGGGCGCAGTGATGAATGCATGTATGTTTGGACCATCATCGGTGTGGCAGTGACAAAAAGGTCTTGTTCTAAAACTGGTGAAAGCATTATTATTGCATCCGACGCGACGACAGGCTAGGCCTGGTGCCTTTTAGTAAAATTATTGAACGCTGTAGGAATTAAACTATCTTATGCCGACTCTTGCACATAAAATTGGTGAGTTATGAACTGAACTCAGATCCAAGACAGAAAAAGTCATCAACTCCTAGGTTCTCTTCTCTTTTGCCCTCATTGTGGCACTCTGCTCAGTCCTCCAAAAGACGATGAGAAAACTGTCATCTGCGAACAATGCAGCTATGAGGAGCCGGCATCATGTGTGTGCTCTCTGAATCCCCATAGATCAACATCTTAATCTACCACGTCTGGCAGCTTATGAGAATATTGAGATCACCACTCGGTCACACCCTGAAGCATTCCCTTCAGCGCTGAGACAGAAGCGCAAGACCCAAACGAAGGTTCATCAAGGCAAAGTTTTACCAAAGGTGACCAGCCCATCGATGCATTCGAGATGTCAAGGTTTCCTTACGCCACTAACAGGTCTCAGAAAAATGCCCAGCTTGCGGACATCTGGAAGCATATTACGAAGAGAAACAGGCAAGAAAGACTGTCAATGCCGTTTATCCGAAAACTGAGTTGACCACGATCGCAGATGCGCAGTGCTGATGAAGGTTCAACAATTTTATACACAGTGCGTTACCTCCCTCAATTATTGACCTGTCTCATGAACTGTTTCTAGTGTGTCTCTTGCAAACACGGTTGGCGAGTCAACAATTAGTGTAAATGTTTTGGGTGGGGGGTATCCAATGGTTGATTGGAACTGCTAGGAGACGAACATGCCTACACGTTCACTCCAACACTACAGAACAGAGCGACAACTCCGAAACCACCGAGGACACTTGCTAAGGATGCCACCGCGGTCTCGCGTAGCGGGAACGTGTCTTTTGGAAGGCTGTGTGGACATGGGTATAGGAATACATATTACAGAAGTTTACAACGGCGACTTACGTTGAAAAGTAGAATGCAAGAGCAAAAGTTGATGCCAAGAGAGTCAGAGCTATGGACGGCAGAAGAGATGCGGGCACATAAGGTGAGAACGGAGGCAATGATTTATGTAGGGCCTGCTCAACGTGGTTGAGACGTGTCCGACTATACAGCGGATGTCAAGGACATACCTGAATTGCCTCGTAATTGTCCATAACTACAGCGGACGTTTAGCACGAGTTGTGAAAGAATCTGAAACGGAGAACAAGCTGCTGCGGAGATTGCTTGGTGGATGCACCAATATATGATTCTGGGCCAACTTGAGGCAAGCTGACGTATTGTTGCCACCAAACACATGTCATCAAACCCATATCAACGACGTATCCGCCCCAGCTCTCTTTCTTTCTTACCACCGTCGTAACTGCTACCTAATCAGTCTCCTCAGTACATATTTCACGCCCCTTGAGGTCAGTCGTGTTAACTTAGATATCGTTATTTCTGGTTTTTGACAAGAATACCGTTCATTGCCCCTCACTATGCAGATGTCCGCAACACAAAAGGTTCAGCAGCACCCTGCCTTCGTCCAGGCACAGAATAAGGCGAATTATTATATTCAACAGCTTGACAAAGAAGTTAGTAACAGTTTCTTGGCTAATTTCCTTCACTGACATAAGCCCCTCAACAGCTTGCGAAGTATCCAGTGTTGACCAGATTTGAACAACGAACTCAGGTTCCAAAGACCTATTTCGTCGGCTGTACTGTTTTGCTTCTCACCCTTTTCCACTTTGTCAACCCTCTCGCCGCACCTGTTTCTAACCTCGTTGGATGGGGCCTTCCGTCCTACCTCTCCTTCAAGGCGCTGGAAAACCCTGGTCACCAGGATGACGTTCAGTGGCTCACGTATTGGGTTGTTTTCGGATTCTTCAACTTCCTCGAGAGTATTGCACTTAGAATGGTTCTCTACTACTTCCCGTGGTACTTTGCATTCAAGACAGTGTTCATCCTCTGGCTGCAGCTCCCAAACTTCCGCGTAAGTCGTAAGATAGAATACGTTCCGATATGGCGATTAATATCAAATTTTAGGGCGCACAAACGACTTACACTGTTGTATTGAAGCCTGTCATGTCAAACTTGTCCGGCTCCCGTGCTGTAGCGGCGACAGACACGGTGGCAGCTGATGGTCTCCGTGACCGTGTTGGCAGCGCTAATTCAGAGTGATCTGGACCACCCTATCTTCAGGTCTCGTTTCGGTCTGTGTAGTTCGGTTTGTATGGTCATAGACACTATCATACGCTTCCTTTTCATTATCCATGCTTCTGCTCAAGCCTGAGGAGTAATTCGTCTTACGTTTCGATTTGTTCTACTTCACGTATATCTCCAAACCGTTATTGAGATTTTTACGCCACATCGGACACCACAGCGTCATGACACGTGGAGGGTTGCTGTGCTCGATGTTAATTCTGTCATGAAAGCTGATAGAAATCGCCCTGTCTCAGATCTCAGTACCAGTATTCAACGCTCGGAACCGAGCGAGCGCCTAGATCATTCGTCCAATGCCAATAACATCAATTATTCAAATATTGCTGGTCGCAGCTACGTATTGATCGTCAAATGTGAGACTCTGAATATGATCACGTAATTGACGGACGTGGCGGCAGCTTCCTATTCTTGAGACTCATGTAATGCCAGTTAGGTGCCAAAGACTCCAGAGGGGTGGGTTCTACCCGCCAACGCCGTTACCATCAATCTTCTAGTGGAACGCTTTGTGACTAGTACTGGTCAAAGTACTGGTGGCAATATCACCGAAACTCTCTGGACTTCAGCTCTGAAACCAAGGTCGAATGCTTCGAATCGTTCTCCGGTTCGAGCCTCGCTCGGTGTATCAGTAGAAGGATGACATAACTGTCGATCCTGTGCGATAGTAGGCTTTAGTACTTGTTTGGGTACATGTCGCACTCACTCAGGCTAGCACCTGCTCAGACGAGTTCGTTTCGATATATGCGTCAGACTTCGGCCTCAGACCTCTGTCGGCGTATTCCGATGGGATATAGGTTGACGGTAATTTTGGCAGTCTGACCGTTTCCTTGATTGCTCTTGACGTGCGCTTTTGCGTACATATGTGGCAAGATGACGTGGCACAGCCTTGCCCCGCGCACTGCCCTTGTAGGCGCATGTGTATATTTGTGTGCAGCTAAGCTATTATGCCAGCAGGTTACGGGCTCACGATTATCTTAATTTGTGAACCTCGTCTTGTTCTGCTGTCAGCTAAGTAATCCTCCTCTTGGCGACGAACTTGGATCTGCTGAAGTAGCCCTGTAGTATTTGTGTACGATACGTTGTGTTCAGGCATCGCATTGATTCTTGGGATGTGTGGCATTTTCCTTGGTTCATTTATGAGTCCGATGCCTGTGCCGCCCTTAAGGGACCCGACAGTACAAAAGCACTCCAGTCTTCATCAACTTCTTCCATCATGCATTGCTCTAACGCGTTCCACGGCCCTGATTGTTCTAGTTGCGGCTGGTGTAGTTGGTGGCGCAATTCTTCCTTCCGCCGCGCGAAGAGAAGTCGAAGTGTGAATCATGGTGTTCACACCACGCCTGGTAAGCCGTTCTCTGATTTCTGTGTATCAATGTAATGAAATGCAATTTGTATGATTTAGGATTGGCCCCTCCATGGCGAAGTGGCTTTTTACCACGGTATACGTGGCGGGCGCCTGCCTGGGCTGACACAAGCAGGGCTAACTGGCCTACGCTGCCAGCTAGACAGCCAGACCACAACGTGTGGTCTTTCCCAACCGGAAATTTGACTTGGACTCCACACATGAATGGACCTGTCGCACTGTTTGCTATACCATGGTCCTATACAGCCGATGAACGCCCGGAGATTGCACGCTGCCTTGCTATAAATCCTTTCCAACCAGATATGCCTATACTTCAGTGGGACATCCGCCAGAATCCAATTACAGCTAGGCTGACAACAGGCGCACACATCTCCACGGATCTGGCACATGTCCTGAGCTCTCAGATCACGGATATTCCAGTTAGCATTATCGAAATGGCCATCCCAGCTTGTCCCATGGCGTACATGTGGGGTGTCATCAGGGTGCAGAGGTCTAGCGCTATCAAGGTCCAAGATGTTCTCGATGCCATTTACGAATGGCTGCAGATACCTCTTACTCGAGCTGAGATGGAACATATCGAACATGTGAACCCGGACGATGCCGGAGCAGTTTGGCGGGCTTTACAAGAGAGAGCTTCTACGAGTCCGACGTTGCGTGGCTGGGAATTTCAACAAGGGCCGCGGCGTATAGACTGTTTTAGAGATGTTCGTAGATGGGTTGGATTAAGCTACTCTCCTGCGGGGCAGGGTATGCAACTGGTTCTCAGCCTTCAAACTATTCCACGATGATGAAGTTTTACTAAACCTTCGCTTGATATCCTAAAGATACCCATTTCAACTTAGTGATGAACTGTTTACGCGGCTACACCTACGTTCTTGATATCTATTTTTATTTATAAAACCGATATACTCCCGGCCTGCATTGAATATTCACACGATTTACTTCTGAGATCACATCATGATTAGTAGACCCAATTCGCAATACTGGTATGAGCCAGCAAAACATTAACAGCTGGATATGCCACTGCTGGTAAGTTTGTGACATACTCCCATGATACGATAGCACCATTGAATATTATAATACCCTCGCTCACTCACTGATACCTTATAAGCCTACGAGTTACAAGCAATCGCGTTGCACGTATCGGATGTCGGTGAGTGCTATAGATTGCCAAATAAGCTTTCCGCGTGTTACTTAAAGTCAGAGGATCACCGCCGTGAGCCTATTTCCAACCTACTACTCGAAAAGGTTCAGAAAGGGCCAAGGTCCCGTGGCAAGACTTAGGAGGAACTAATTATCAAGGCCGCCGCGCACGGATTGTTGCTAACAATGCTCCTTCGATTGTTGCCGCCGACCTGATCATGATGGGATGGAAGCATGATTTACTATAGGCCTATATCCGACTCCACTCGAAGCGCGTACTTTTTACCCGTCTTCGAGTGAAAGAAGTGGAGGAAACTTTTTGTATTTTCCCCACGTTGCTGCAGTCGGATGGCTGTCTCGATAAATGTAACTCAAGCTGTAGGTCTTATATGCGAGGCGCTTTTGTATGGTGTGTGATGTTCTTTCGCTGAGTGATTCAGGCCCATCATTGACATCACTGCAGGAGTCTATTGCGTGCTATTCATCACTTCCGTCATAATTCTCATCAAACGCTATCGAGTGTCTAACCGAGTGATTTGGGTTGCAAACTGTCTACTGTTTACAGCATCGACGGCTCACTTTGCGTTGATGTTCAACCACTTCTATATCACACTCGTGAGGAATTGAGATGTTTATGATAAAACGAAGGCTCATACTGCTACAGGAAAATGCTCCGTTCTCAGAGTTCGGAAACGAAACTCCTGTATTAATGGGAGCAAATCTGATGATCTCTGTAGTCGACGTCATCGGAGACTTGCTCCTACTCTATCGATGCTGGCTTGTCTGGGGGAAGAATTTTTATGTGATCATTCTCCCTCTTCTCACTGCTCTTGGGGGCTTTGGTAAGTTATCATCAGTCTTCTCTCTAGACAAAAACGCTCACTTTCGTCCCCCATGTTTCAGGGTGTATCTTACCCATACCATCCCTTTTATTGTCAATCGACCCAACATCACCAGTTCCTCCGATCAAGATCGTTCCCTTGACTATCGCCGGATATGCTTTGCCTCTTTGCACAAATATCATGGTTACTGTGCTTATCGCTGGTCGCCTCTGGCACATATCTCGCATTCCCATCGTCGACGAACATGGAAAACCAGTGATTTTGAAAATCGCTACTGGTGGTCGCCCGATGATGCTGATCATCGAAAGCGGTGCTTTGTATATGGTCACGCAACTTATTTTTGTCGTTCTCGTAGCCGTTCGGAATCCTGCCGAGGCCGTATTAAGTCTAGCTGGGACACAGATATACGTAAGTCCTTGCGCTTTCTAGTTCATGATTCAGCCAAATTAACACATACGTATGAGGGTATCGCGTCCACCTTGATTATAATTCGTGTTGGGCTGGGCATTTCGTCTGAGCAGACTATGTCAGCGATGACTCAAGTGGAGTTTCGTTCGCGGCAAGATACCACAGACATGCGCTCAGTTAGCTCATGAAGAAATGATCACTCTTAAGTTTTCCGTTAGCTGCACAATTGAATATGGAACAATAGTCATCGGACCTACCTTTGAGTTTGAATCTTTGATTATTTGAACAGGCATGTATGTATATATAGAAGTGAAGAGCCATGTGGTCCTAGTCAGATTCCAGGCATAGCACTGATATGAAATTCATTGGCAAGTAAGTAGTGCGGTCAAACTAGCCCACGCCGGGACTTCGTCCATCATATCCAAGGATCCTATGTCTGGACTCCTACCAGTGCTGGCTCCAAGACTCGAAAGCCAGTAACCTATGCCTATATCAACGAAGACTTGAGAGCCAAGCCCAGCAGCATAGTGATAATCAATGCAAGATTTTGATTTTGCTTGCAACTGCAGGGATGCTAGTGACGGGCATCATTGCTGCAGTGCTTTGACGCGATACTAGTGACTAATAAGCCCGGTGACCAGTGCCGCCACCACATTTTTTTGGCTAGAGTATTTCTCCTAGTTAATAACTAGTACCCCTATCTCATCAATTCTGGATGTGCAGTTGGGTGAACCTATTCAAGTTGGTGATGCATCAGATACTTCAGAGGCGTGATTGCACCAATGATGAATATTAAATCACGCACGGCCCTGTTTGATGCATGTGAAAGCCCCTGTAACTAACTTCTGTTACTTACGATTTAACCGGCCGCACGGAGTCCTATTAGGAATTGCCCTTAGTTTTGCTAGATCCGGATCTATTTCAATGGTGGTACGGCGTTGCAGCATGACTCAAATTCCCTCCATCTCCCGTCTTCTTCTCCCTCCAACGCTGTGATGGCTGTCTCCATAAATGTCTTTACAGCTGTAGCTTTTGTATGCGAGGCGTTTTTGTACGGTGCGCGATTCCCTGCTGTCCCCGGATCGGTGATCACTGACATCATTATGCAGGAGTTTACTGCGTGTTATTTATCGCCTCCGTCGTAATTCTTATCAAACAATATCGAGTATCCAACCGAGTAATCTGGGTTGCAAACTGCTTCCTCTTTATGACATCAACGGCTCATTTTGCGTTGTTGTTTAACCATTTCTACACTGCACTTGTGAGGGATAACAATTTGTGCGATGTAATGAAGATTTACATATGTACAGGAATATGCTCCGTTCTCAGAGTTTGGAAACGAGACTCCTGCATTGATAGGAGCCAATCTACTGAGTTCTGTTGTAGATTTGATTGGAGACTTACTCCTAATCTATCGATGCTGGCTTGTCTGGGGGAAGAATTTCTATGTGATTGTTCTCCCTCTACTCACTGCTCTCGCGGGCTTTGGTAAATTATCATCAGTCCTCTCTTTAGACGGAAATGCTCACCTTCACCTTCCCGTATGCCAGGGTGCATTCTGCCCATCCCATCCCTTATATTGTCGATCAACCCGACATCGCCATCTCCTCCAGCTGATATCGTACCCTTGACTATTGCCGGATATGCTTTGCCCCTTTGCACAAATATTATGGTCACTGCGCTCATCGTTTACCGCCTTTGGTACATGTCTCGTATTCCCTACTTCGACGAGCATGGAAAGCCAGTGCTTTTGAAAATATCGACTGGTGGGCGCCCGATGATGCTGATCATCGAAAGCGGTGTTCTGTATATGGTCACACAACTCGTCTATGTCGTTCTCGTAGCCATTGGAAATTCTGCAGAAGTAATATTAAGTTACGCTGGGACACAAATATATGTGAGTTCTCGTACATTCTGGTTCGCGGTTCAGCTAAATATATGTCATGAGGGCATCGCATCCACGTTGATTATCATTCGTGTTGGGCTAGGCGTCTCACCTACCAGTGAGCTGACTTTAACGACGACTCACATAAAATTTGGGTCCCAGTTATAAGATATCACGGAGTTGCACTCAGTTGGCACATGGAGAAATGTCGTTCGTTTGGTTCGCAATTAATTGTATGTTCGGTGCGGAGCTGGTTCAACCTTGAATATCATTGTTGAAGATATATTCAAGATACGATGTAGTAATAGAAGGGCCAAGGGCGGAGGAGGGATTTGTAACGAAACTAAATAGCACGATCTGTCCATTTCATAGGCCGTCTGCAAGCACCGCAGATGATAGGTTCGTAGGGCGCTTCAGAGTGAGATTTGGACACAGGTATACTGGTAAAACAATATGTAAACATTCAAGTGCGTGACCAAACGCGTACAAAATACACGTGACCGAACCATAATGACTAACTTCAGTTGGCGCGATCATTGACATCCTTCGATCAATTGCATACCGAACCTAGTATTAATACGAGTACATCCAAATCCAACTACCAAGTACTTCCCCATTCTATGCTGCTTGACTCATAATGACTTTCGGCGAGGTTGTACACTACGTGACCCAACCTACAGGCTGGCCTGAACCTGTGCGCGGTATTGCTTCCTTGCTGTCGCCGTTCCACTGTTCCGACAGGCGAAGTAATGACTCAGAGTCTCTTGCCAGTGTGTTGTCATTGACACCCCAGAACCACATATTTCCCATAAAGCACCTGCACCGGGATCATACACTGCAAAGGATTTTCAGGTCTTGATTTACTCAACAGCTGCAGGATTAAGCGCACTTGCTGAGCCTCCTCACTACGGTGGCGAGAGATCTACTGTTCCCCTCTGGTCTTAGCTCCTCCATGCACTGGCAAATACACTGTCCACAGATGTTCTAATTCTATAAGTGACATGCTCATCGGTGGTCACGCATTAAACCAATCTGAATATCCTTGCAGTGAAGATGCACTATTCATCATGCCACGAGCTCAGAATGTGGAGAGTCAGCCGTTAAATCTCATCGACGGATGAGCAACTCTTCTTGCTGCACATGCCATCTTTTCTGTGCCTAGAACCCATTCAGACACATCCAAGACCAGGTCGCAAAACGAGGAAGACGAGGATGAGCCAATGTATTTCGCAGACTCTGACTCATGTAATTATTCTGTTGACTCACTCGACCTGCCCTTGCAAGCGCACATGCTTTCAGGTCGAGGCAGACACCTTTCCGCTGTGGTTCCAGTCTTACTAGTCGCCGACTCCCATAACATTGTTCCTCTACTTTGCAGCACTCTTTACCAGAGACGCGTGTGGGGGATCCATCAGCCTGTGGTTGGCCTGTGCTGTTCCGGGACAGGTACTATCGCTACAACCATCTTTGGGTGGCTCGACCCCGATCAATCAGAGAGAGGCCACATAGCAAGTCCAAAATCAATGCATATTTTTCCACGCTGACCCTTCCTGTAGCCCATAGTGCACCTCGCTTTAGCGGCAGATGTTGGCTTGGATCCCTCGATGGGGGTGTTTGATTTCACTGACACCCATTCTGCTATCAACCTTGCCCAATTCATTTTGGGGTTGCGGACTCATTTTGAAGATATCAAGGGTTCCATATCGATAGAAGCAGTTGATTCTCTGACTCCGTTGCACTAGAGATCTGATTTACCCGACTTTGAAACTCAGTCTGGAGGGCAATTGGATGAACGGGTGGCGTCCTGGACCCACCAGGTACATGTGCAGATGAGTTCTAGGTACGAGTTTTTATTTTTAATGGCAAGTCAGAATATTAAGGGTCATCTAGCGAGGCATCATCATCCTCATCTAGTCCTCGTACTCCACCCCTGCTCTCTGATACTGCGTTTGTATCATATGAAATGATGAGTTCTCCCTTGCTTGCCACCATTGTCGAGGATGAACAAGTCCATGGCGGAAATATTGGGTCAATAATTCAAGCTGTGTCACACTTATCAGTACACAACTAACTCAAAGCTTTAGGGTGCCGCAAGAGGCCTGCGTGACGAACGTGAAAGGACGGTGAGTTCGCATTAGTTACTCTATTCATGATCTTATTTTGCCCGCAGAGGAAGAGGGCCGCAACAATCATCCTTGAAGAAATCGTTAAAGAGGGCCAGTCCATCGCCACAATCACTATCTGAGGTTAGGACTTCGACCTCATCGCGTGCACCCAGCCCATACCCAAACTCACAGTATGGAGCCTGCTTCTTGGCTGACTACCATTCAATGACTATTTCTCATATCCAGATTTGCTGCTTTGTCTGACACTGGTCTTAATGACAGCATGTCAATATCCAACTGGTTGTTTGAACGCAATGCGTTCACCGTTGGTCGGATCCCAGTCCGCTCTGAGAAACTAGCGAAGAAGACTGGGATCAACGAAATGGTGAAAGTATACGATGAAATGACGGCGTTTACCTGGTCGGACAATATTAAAACCATATTAAGTCTGGAGGATCGCCTTTACCACTACTTCTCATGACGTCGCGGGTGACTCTTGAACACTCAGGTAGATAGCTTTGTATCGGGCATTAGAACAGACCTATGCAGTATAAACGACGGTCCCAATTGCCAGTCCAGTGCAATCAATGTTCCCTCATTGGAGGATGTCAAATTTATTTCATCAAAGATTTCTGTGTTGTTGCACGCTGTCAATAGTGCTCGCCAGTGTGATGTTGCAAAGTTGCAGGGCGCCAATGAAGCTGATCGGCGTCACAAATGGGATGCTCTGCTTCTCAACTTCTTCCAACCTATTCCCAAGCAACGTGATGTATCGTGTGTGGATCATATACCAGGCCATCTTCATTCTAATCATTCATCCAGACTGGAGCGACAGCTGAACTTAGCTCGTAATCTCGCTGCAGATGACTCTTCCTTTGCTACACGAGCCATCGAGGTCACTCCGGAATACCACGACCTCTGCATTATACAAGAGCGGTGTATTCCTCTCACCATAGAGACCTCCGACAGTAGGAAGCAGGCCTCAATAGCGCGAAATCAAGCAGGCCAATTTTAAAACTCGCCACCTGATGAGGAATTTTGCCGAAGTGATTGCAAATCATTCCTCCAAGGATCTGATCACTGGAAAATGTGATGCCATCCTTGTCATTCCATGTTCTGGAATTGCTCCTGCGATGTTGCAGCGCATAGGTAGTATCGAGGAGAAAGAAAATTCTGAAATCTTTCATGCTAGTCCAAGATCCAAAGCTGGATGTGCTTGACACGAGTATGGGGGAAACTCCACGCCAAATTGAAATGCACATTAGTCACCGCCCAACCACTTCTGGTAGATCACTTGAGGTCTCCTCTTCTCGTGTATCGGAATCAGAAAAATCGATCAAAATCAGTTACACAATCCGTTCCTTTATCATCCTGATGGCGATCAAGCAGCACAGACAAAAGAAACAAAACTTTCCAAAGGTACACCCCATGACGAACCTAGTCGACAGGACCTACTACTCCCAGTGTTGTTGGCCAAGTACAAAAAGAGGGACGAGTCCGCAATTTCGACTTCCATGAACCAAATGAAGACTTACCTGGTTTCGGCGGTTACCTTCCTTTCGGAACTCGGAATCACAGACCAACCCATCTTTGGACTGGTTGTTGATGGCACACTTGGTGCAGTCACGATGGCGTGGAAGACGAACAATGTATGTGCTTCTTCTGTTCACCATTTATGAAGGAGCTCACCAGCAATATAGCAAATTTATGTCATGGAACGCAATGTGCGACATTATGACATCAAAGACCCTTTCCAGGTTCGTATCCATTCTACCACGCCTCGCGCGTCATGGTCTTAACCTCTGCGGTATGTTGGAGAAGCAGCTCGCGATTATAGATGTGAAAGAACTTCAATCTAAGCCATGGTCAAAGTTGCCCCAACGACAGGAAGATGAGAGATTGGCAGCAGCTCGACAGAGAGAATCAGAGGAAGCAGTCGCACAAGATCGCAGATAAGGCGGTCCAGAGAGGAGATAGAAATTAGAATGTGATAGCCTTGTACTGGTACCCGTTCACAATATCATACCAGCGTTTTTGTTCGCACTTGGAATATCACTTGGCTGGTCCAAGTACTATTTGTATAGTCAACGCTCTGTCGCAATCATAGTCGAGTCTCATGCAGGATTGATCAACATGTAGGTCCTCACTCAAGCTCCAATTCCATTCAGAAGTTATTATCTGGTCTTCGAATTCTGATTTGAACCCTGGGTCAAAACTCAGTCAATTCTCAAATGATGGCCGTTGTCGCTGAATTCCCTGCGAGTGGCAAGTACAGCCTGAGTCTGAGAATTGACAAATACGATAAAGATAGGTGTACATACAGTAGTGATGTAATGAGTCTTACCGTGCCCCACCCATATTTGGCGTATTTTGTATAGATCTTAGGTTCAAAACATAACTTGAAGCAGGTAAGCTCGTCGCGCCGACAGCAACACTAGCAGCCACAGCGATAAGTGGGTGAGCGAGAAAGCAGTAACAAGATGATCCTCAAGTACAGGTAGATGGAGTTATATATATGGATCAGTATCGTACAGTGTCCAATCAGCGATCTAGTAGGTAAGATGTGTCATTGAAAGGTGATGCGTCATGGGCTGCGTCAGCAACGTAGAGCATTAAGTATCATACACATTTGTTGGAATGGTAACTGTAAGGCTACTTGTGAGTTTGGCAGGGAATTGTGAACGAGAGAGTGATAAGAGATATGGAGTGAGCGATGATAGATAGGAACGGATTGTTATCGGTGGCGTGCGCAGGTCTAGGCTTTCTCTAAGGTGCTTTTGAGCGGGAATCTTTTAAGGTAGAATTCGCTGTAGATACCAGAGTGTATATGAGCTAGATATACGGAAAATTATAAGGTTTCGTCGTGGACGCGCCATAGAAAATAAAGAGGGCGCGAAGATCGAGTGAGTTAGTTTTTGACAGGATAACGAGGCTGTAGTGTCATCAGCGGAGACTTGAAAATAATGTGTCAGTAACGAGGGAGAAGGACTGAATGTAGACAGAGATACGAATATAGAACAGGGACTGGAAGCATGTGGATTGGAGAGTAATAAGGTAAAAGAAAGGATGTATCCGCGTGACTCGGATACGAAAGGTGACGCTTTTCGCATCCGAGAGTCACGTGGACGGTCTCGAACGCATCGAGCGTTTAAGGTTTGAAGCTTTGGTCGGGGCGTAGAGGATACATGATCCTTACATAACCGGTAATGTCCCAATGATCTACAGACATACATGTCTTCGAGTACTCTTGCCAATTTTCTGTGAGCTGTGCTGCCCCATCAGCTGCCTGGAGGTATGAGTAGTGTCTCCGAACGACTTGACAGCTGCTCAAGCACTCACTCGGAGTCACTCCCTAAGACACTCCATGCTCATTTTAACGAATCTATACCTATCAAAACAATACTGGAACTTGCGCAACGATATCTGATTGCCAGTAGTGCAGAGAGAATCAAATCGCAGATTTGGACACTATCTAGAAACTCAGTTCTAGTGTCGTCTTTAATGAAATGTCTGACTTCTCTCTGATGCACGCTATCTTGCTCTGACATCAACTCTGGAAGCAGTCGAGACCGCTACTCATGTAGTTCTCCAGGCATTCCTGAACCCCTCCAGTGAGTACACTTCTAACATTGTCAAAAAGGACTGATCACCTCATCTGATTCCTTTCAGACTCTCAAGTCCCGGTGATAATCTGATTTCTGTGCTCGATTTCCTCTTCTATCTCTATCAGTACCACATCGCCACTGATACTTCGATATCGAAATTCTCGGCTTTGTGATTCGTTTTCTCACCACACTACGCTCTGAGGAGTCTGAATTTCCGCTACCTTGATGTAGTGGGTATTCAGTCTTGGAATATGGGGCAGAAGTGTACGTCGATCCTGACGTCCGTGGGTGTTTAGTAGGTCTACAGTCCTTCACTGCAAGTTACATGCACAATTCAGGTGAAACCTCAGTACTCAGTTACCTCACGTACTAAGATAAGATTTCATGGTCACATGCCCATCTCACGTTGTCTGTTGGGGCACCACCGTGTAGCACAAACCGCGAACCGTGGATAATCGGATGGAACCCACATGCAATGACCTTCCGCGTCGGTTTATAACTGTCTGATATCGTTGGTCATAGAGGTTCGGCCCGCGACCAACAAGACAATAGAGACTCACCCATTATGTATGTGACCTCCTCGACCTTCACTTTGGCAAGCAACACCGAATATTGTAGCCCACATTATGGTTCTGTTCAGCTCGGTGTTACGAAATCTACATCGTAAAATCTATATTTGCCAGCTAGTAGTCTCAAGTTCGGTCAGTGATCACTGCGACTGATTGACATGCGGATATTTCCGGTACCGGCGCCACGCATCCAGCTGCATCCGTTTCTTCCTCGCCTATCCCCGCTTCATCTCCTCCACGAGCTTGAACAGTTGCTCGAACTTGTTCACAATCGTTCTCACTTCCGATTCACTTTCTTTTACTCTCACCCGCTTCGGATCCCCTTAAGGCTTCATATAACTTGAAGATCTAATTTGTTCTGGGCTTCTCGTTACATTTCCGAGTTGTCACGCAGTTATATAGTCATATCCGACTCACATCTAATCTTAGTTGATTACAATTTGATTAACGTTCCCGTCCAAGTCTGATACGACCAAAATCGCGACCGGTGTCCCGCTCACCTAGCGGGTTCAGCTGCTCGCCTCCCACTTCGAGCTTGGTTCAATCCAGCCAAACCACCGCAGGACAACGACGGACAGTATCTCTGAGCAGCAGGCAATGTTGGACGTTCAAGTTCAGTGGTGAAAAAAATCTTTTCGTACTTGGCGCGCCTAAAACTTATCGCAATTTAGATGGGGCGAATACACGGCTATTGTTCTGTCGAAGTCGATATAGAACTCGAACGAGCCAAACAATCGCACGGAATCGGGGACTGGCGCGACCGAACGCCGTTACGATATGGTTCGACAAGCGATATGGTCGTCTGAAACGCTTGTAGCTTTATTCGTCATGGTCAAGACGTCCAATCACCATAAGGCTTGGTGCAAGAATCGCATTTCATTCCCGTCAAGAAGATCGGGCGATAGTGTTCTACTGCAGGAATGCGTCACGAGCGTCTTCATGATAGACAAAGAAGATCATTCAGCAGTGTAATTAATGTAATATATCAAAACTGATCGTCTGCACACTCACCAGTGAAGATTATGTTCAAGGCCGAGGGTACGGCGACTCGGAAGTCTGGGAGCACATTGCCGCAGTGTCCAAACATTACTGACACAGGTCACTGACAGTCAACCACATCAGCCTTGAGACCAACGTGTATCCTTCAAATAATTGTAACACTAAAAACATAGCTATTAATCTTCGAGGAATGAAATCAGGGCTAGTAGGAGAGACAAAGACATGGCCTAATACAAATCTGTCGAAATGCAAGCTATATATAAAGATGAGTACGATCCAGGTTAAAGCCTTTCATACCAATTCGGGTCGAACTTGATCGTAAACGAGTTCCGAACAAAAGTATCCTCGGAGGATATGATTCAATTATTCAATATCTATCAGTACACAAGCTCTGAGTCATTGATAACGAGAAAAATTTGGTACGTACGCCGTACGTTGAAATTTTCAAAGGTTCCTGTTCATTTTTGTGCGCCCAACAGAGTACTAGCCTAGGATCAATCTAATTAGAGCAGGGCTAGTAAGACAGGTAAAGTGAAAATTAAACTGACAGAGACCGGGAGAACTAAGAGTAGTTGATGACACCTGTTACCGGGGTACCAGAAGGTGTTTATTGTGCTCCGAGTCTGGGGTCGGCTTGTGCTGGATTTATTACGACCAATCAACTCTCAAGTAATATATGCTCTGTTACCCCTGAAAACTTGAACTACAAACCTGAGGTATAGTACGTGTAAAGACGTAATGACAAGACCTCGAGTTAGGACCGGGTCGAGTAGTACATATATAGCAACTTTCTGATAACGCCACCAAAGTTACCACCCAGATTCAACATACAACGCAGGTTGTTCAACATCACTCATCTCTTTGCCGATACTTACTCAAGTCAAGTTTCATCAATGCAGGCACCTCACCAAACTCTACCGTACGTCTGTCACTTTCGCTTCTCCAGTGAGTGCAACTACATGTGCGTCTGGCGCCCACGCCACCCCTTGTATAGCCATCGTCCTTCTTTGTAGAAGCCCGCCTTCCCTTCGGCGAACTCATTATCCACCTCGGGATACTTCGGTGAAGTGTGACTGGATGAGCCTCAAAAACTGAACATGGACATGTGTCACTTATTTTCTTCCTCACATAAATAAAATTTTCTTATATCTCCTTATCTTAAGTGTTTATTATCTTCCTTAGTTGGAGAGTGACGAAATTTGCTTGTATTAAGGAGTCCTTAGAACCATTTTCTGTGAGATTTACAAAATAGAATAAGGTTAATTTAAAACACTCCGATATTTTCCTGATGAAAGCAACAAGTGGCGGGAGGACCTCATACCCTGGCGTGGATGTCTGATTTAGCGTGAGGTTTCGACTTTCGAGGCTACGGTAGAGGCAGCGCGATGGGGCTTCGTGCGGTACTTGACCTCTAATAACCGCCGCGGGAGACGCAAGGTGCTTACATAACCTTATACGCCGAGCGGTGCTGGAGGTCTTGACCTTTGCTGTAAGTGAGGTCATTGCAGGGCGACCAACCGGCCTCGTGTTTTAGGTTGACGACTGTTCGCGTCGATCAATTCAACGGCCCATCGACCAATTTCGTGGCCTGCCTCTTCATACACGTCGCTCACGTTGTGTTCAACCATTTATTCAATCCACTGAGTTTCCTACCAAGTGGCCGTGGTGCTCACAAGAGCCGCAGCCTGAATTAGGCCTGCTTAAGTTCAAGAATATCATTGCAGACGCCCATCAAGTCAGATTCCGATCTCTCACTAGAAGCTCATCTCGAACCCAAGTGAATTACGAACATATGTACGTATTGTGCATATTACTTCAATTTTAGGGTAAGACCCTGACTTCACCCCAAGATTGCCCGTCTGACGACTCTACTTGTCGACTCGCCTCTGTCCAACTCTTGTCACTCACTCAGTCACTCCTTCTATAGAATGTTCTATACCCGCAGACCGCCAACTCTATCCATAAATGAGTTGAATCATATTCTCAGCGAGTCTCTTGACATGGAAAGATTTGAAGACGTTAACGTTCCCCAAACTATCCTTAACGACCCACCCCCTTCGGACCCAGAAAAATCAAAAAATTCAACATTTCACCGCTTGTTCTTTCGTTCATCTTCACGTTTGTCTCTTGTTTTACGTTCGCCCACAAAAAAGGTAGAGGAGCCTGTCACACCGAGCCCTCGCAAGATGACATTCACTTGGCGTTTATCGCGTTCATCGCCTCATATGTCTCGTCGAGTTGAAGATCACACGGTGCGTATATACTTCTGCATTCTACTGCTCATATTCATGTCCCGCAGGTGGAAGACATCGCAAGTGTCCCATCCAGTCGTCCTCGCTCGTCGTCTGTCTGCAGTGTCACTTCTGCCATTTTATCACCATCGAGAACACTGACTAGCATGTCTTCGACATCTAGTCTTGGTTCAGTGATACCTACGTCCGAGCGTTTCTCCAAGCATCTCGCGGAAATTGCATGTACAGATGCAGGAAATACGGTCCTCAGTACAAGGAGATCCCCCCCACCATCTCCAGTTTCCACTTCACGTTCTCGGCTTTCTCCGATGCAAATGGGTCACTTTCCACCCACACCACGTTCACCACTAAAGCTCCTGTTTGGTAGTAAACCGTCGTCGAGTAAAGGAGCAACGACGAAGGCGGATGTAACGGAAAGACAATCGGGCACCTCGGCAACCGAATGCAGTGTCGTCGAATCCACTAATGATTTCACACCTCAAGCGACTGAATTTGCCATTTCATCGCATAGACGTAGTGACAGTACTGTGCAGGCCAAAGCAAGACGACGGCCCTCGGCATTAACACTGCTTCTTCCTCCTCAAGAGATTGTATCCCTTTGTCTTCAACCAGCGATCGGAGTATCACCTTATGTACCCTCTGATACCGAAGGTTCCGTGTCCGCGTGGTCCCTCTCCTCTCCTACTACATCCACAGCCACGTCATGCCAGCTTTCATCCTACGGTCCTTCAGCCTCATCTAACGCGCTTGCTTCGTCTACCTCAATAACATCTTCTTTTCCCTGGTCTCATTCACAGGCCAACTCCCGTTCCATGCTGACACCTCCATTACCGGGACCTCCACCCAATAGCCCCCTTCCTCCACTACCTACTTTAATGGCACAAAACATTATTACGCCCCCGAACGCCCCAGTCCCTCTTCCAACGATAAATCCCACTCCCTCAAAATGTACTCGTACTCTCGTGCGTACCAACTCGTCTTCAGGCACAGCAGCCATCCCTCCTTCTCCTGGCAGTCTCCGACTTCCTTCCCGTTTAAGCTGGGGTGCTACAGGGCGCATGGTGGTCCCTCTTCCATCGAGTCTACCCAGTCCGCCTTCCACACCTTCGAAAGAAGGGAGAAAGAAAGAACTTTCTACGTGTTCTCCCACCAATAACATCATATCCGATGCCACTTCTCCTATCCTAGGCAAGCGCACGAGTATTGGGGTATTAGAGGCTGCAGGTGATATGGAAGCTGAAGTACGGCGCATGAAGAGCATACTGGTACTAGCTGCTCGACGATCAAAAGGGACGCTCAGTTGTTCCGATTCACCTCCGAAACGTGTGCAGATCCATACTGAAGTACACTCCGTTACTGCAAGTCCACCAAAGAGACAAAGGAGGAAGTCGAGTGCTGCTTGTACAGCACCGTTTCTATCAGTTCCGCGGGAGCGGAGAAGATCTGCTCCCCTGCTGCGAAGTGGTGCCACATCCGACGCTACGCTTATCCAACCTGCAGGTGCAGACTGGACATTATCACTGCCTTTCTGCATCGATGTACCAGGGAGTGGCATATGTGTGCCAACGCCTCCTTCAGAGGATGGCGTCCTTCATGAAGCCAATAAAGCTCTACAAGAAGCGCAAGGGGATGACTGGACCCTTTCCCTCGGTGTAGATCGTCAGAATCTCAGAATGGTTGAGGAAGATGTAGCGAACCAAAGTCCACAGACCAGGGACAGCGTAGACGAAAAAATTTCCGTGACTACACAGCTTCCTACACCGAGTACCACACCTGAGCCCGAGGACGTCGTTCCAACATCACCACTACCCACCCTCTTCACGCCTTCCCCCAGGCCAGATTCTCCCGCGAGCCTCGGTCCTCACGGTGGTGGCCTCGATCTTGATGGAGGGTGTGGGAAGCGAGGTTCTGGTTGGGACGCTTGTGGGTGGTTTGGGTTCACCAACATAGACGAACTCCAAACTAAGGATACGAGGCCTATCTCTATGCTTAACTCGGAAGCTTCATGGATTCGTCAGAGCTGCGACACTGATGCTCCGCGGAAGGGTGATCTTTGTTTTACCCAAAGGGGTCATAAGGAGCGGATACGCTCCCCGAGCGAGGATAGCACCATATCAACTCATACTGTGGACACCCTTTTTTACAGTGCTCACACCAGTTTACTTACTGTATGATGGCCTCATGGGATGTTCCAATCGATGTCTCATTGACCTCCTCGCGTGTATCCCTCCCAAAAGTACCTCTCCACCATTAATTTCTCCGCCGAGTCTCCGAATTATGAACGCCCCGATGGGATCCAAGCCCTAAGGTTCCCAGCCACATCTAACCCCCTAGAATTTTGTATCTCATTTGTATGCATGTCTTGGTCTTGGTGATGTATCAGGTCCATACTGTTGGACCTACTGTACATTATTGCGAATGCAAAGCTGTTGAATAATTTGGAAGAGGTTCTCAGCGCGCAGCTCGTCTCGTAAAAGGAAATTGTGTATCTAGTACTATAAAAGATTTTCTCTGTACATCAACTTGAATATGTATCCTGTCCCACATCCGAGTCTTGCGTGCATGGTACATTGCAAAGAACTCAGGCTGTATTGAAACAAAAGATAGTTCTGGTGTGAGGTATTGACCGCATGCAGTGGAAATTGGAGCTCGAACATGGTAGGTGCTCACATTATTATCAGGGCATGGGCTAGGCGGGTACTTATCAGTCGCCTGTCCTGATTCCACCTAGTGGTAAAACCGATAAGAACAGGAGTTCGTTCCTGAGCTCGGGGACCGAATGGATACCATAAAAGGTACGCGCTCTAGGCAATTTCTACGGTGTCGATTCTGACAGAAGCCGGTTAGTCACCAGTCACCCTCTTCAAGTTCGAGTTTGAACTCTATGAAAGCTTCCGACACAAACTTGAAGAAGGCATGTAAATCTGACCGCCACTTGTGTTGTGAACATGAAAAGTCGAGTTGTGTGCAGCGGGGCGTTGGTAATTGTTAAAAATTATAGTATGGTAGAATGAAGAGGAAATTGAGACTGGCAGGCAACGAACGGCGTGAGTGACCGTTCACGTTTTCAAAACATGAGCGGATGCAAGGCCCGGGTTGCATTATTTATGTGAGTATCGAAGGCGCACGGACCACCCTATGGGATGCATCAGGAAAAATATCATGGCGCTGGCTAGTGCCAGCAAAGCTTGCTGGGCTACCGGGAAAAAATTAAAGTTGATGACCCAGAGAATTTAGAAATACAACGTGACTAGGCACTCGTGTGAATCACATTGACCTAACAACATAATGATATGAAGAAGAACCGCCGTGTTCAAGTTGCCATTGGGCAGGAAAGAAAATACAAGTACTGTTATCGGCCAGCGGGATACACAGAGTAGTGCACCGAGTCGGAATTGGTTGGTGACAACGTGTGAAATAACTGACGCACTTTGAATTTTGCAGCATCAAACTGCTCTACTGCCTGCACAGCACCACTGACTCCTACTCGGAAACAGGACTCCCCAACGGATTTCGCTGCCTACGATCGTGGGGCTATCGAGTCGGCCTACCGTAGATACGATCCCACTTGGATCAGCATTTCTGCGTGACATCAAACAACTTTCCGAGACACTCGGCAATTCTGCTATGATACCCATTGTATTAGAGAGGGGATAATACTATCATCCTCTCCCTAATATCTGTGTGAGGAATCTTGTGGAAGCACCAACTTCTGTGAGTGCCTGCGATGGTACCGGAGGGAATAGCCTCAACCTTAATGATGTGTCTCCCTGACCAGAGATAAGCATTGTAGGTGCATGCAATTCCTCGATGGGTTGTTCATACGTGGTCGCTGGAACTAGCAATTTGCCTAATCTGGATGCAAACGTTCACAGTAAAGGCAGCACCAAGGCCAAGTTTTTTTTCAAATCGCATACTGCATTTCATATGCAGCACACCGTATGCCGATACTGAACTTTTCCTGCAAAGTTCGGCGTGACCTTGCCCTATAAAAGTCAGATAGAAGATGGCACCTTGGGCCTTAGAATTTTTTGCCCATATTCTCCATGCTTGACATCTTCTGCGAGTCCGCATGGCACTGGCAAACTGGGATAATCATCCTCGGTTTAGCACTAGGCGTTATTGTCCGCTCTCGCACATCTAAATACCGGCATATGCCCTTACCTCCCGGTCCATCAGAGTCTCCTCTTGGACATTAGTATGTCGTGTCAGTCATGCGATGAAAATTAAGTATTAATGCACGTCAACAGTCCGCCTAGAAAGATTGCTCAGTGGATAGCTGAATATGGACCAGTCGTATCTCTCAATGATGGAGAAAATATACTAGTCATCATCGGACGTCATCAGGCATGACCACATTTTGTAGGATAATTTCCATCATGGCACTCACATCTTTGACAGGAAGCGATTGACATCATGGAGAAACAGGGCGCACTCCTCGCAGACCGGCCTCGTTCAGTCGCTGGTTGTGACATTATTGGGAGAGGAATGCGATTCGTCCAAATTCGCTCTGGCGAGAGGCTTCGCAAATTTCGCAAGTAGGTAACATACTAATTGATTTAAAATCTGGCTATCTCACCATCCCGGTCACATCAGATCTGCGCATTCGCACCTCCAAGCGAGGTCTGCTCAGTCTTACGAGCTGGTACAGGTGGCGCATGCACGCGAAATTATTTTGGACATACTGGACGAACCCAGATTGCACCAGCAGCATATCAAGCGGTACGTCTGTCTTCTGTCCTCACACTTCGGCTGGTGACATCCGCCCATAGTTTCGCAGCATCTGTGGTTCTGCATGTAGTATATGGGAAAACAACCCCTACTTCGCTTGACGACCCGTATTTACTACAGTTGCAAAAGATGATCCCGAGGGTTCAGGGTGCGATGGTACCAGGTGCATACCTTGTTGACAAGTACCCCATCCTAAAATATGTCCCTGGCTATGGGCGAGATTTAAAACAGTGGAGCCAAGAAGAATACGATATGCTATTCGGCCAGCTAAATTGGGTTAAAGGTCAGATGGTACGAAATCGTCTTCTATAGTGTAATTGTTGCTTCGACCTCGTCACGAATAACAGGACAACCACATCGCTCCCCATTCGGTTACAAAAGATCTCCTTCTACACATGGGACAGAACCAGCTGTCTGAGATAGAGGTAGCGTATCTTTCTGGGTCCCTCATCGGAGCAGGCTCTGATACGGTAAGCCAAGAAACTGATATAGACTCAGATTAGATAAAACTAACTTAGGGAATCTTAGACTGCTGTCGCGATCTCAACGGTGTTAATGGCTGCTGCGCGTTTTCCGAATTCACAGGTTCGTGTACATGAAGAGCTAGATGCCATCATCAGCCGAGAGACCGGTATGTAAGTTATATCACCTTGTTCAAAACTGACTGACCTTGTGCCGCAGCTCCCACGTTCGAGGACTGGTCGCAACTCGTTCAGGTTCAAGCCTTCATTTTGGAAGCTCTTCGATGGAGGCCTGTCAACCCAGCAGGTGAGCCAATCATGCACATTCAAAGTTATTTGGTTGATCGGCGTTGCAGGTTTTCCGCACCGCGCGACAAAAGATATCATTTGGGTATGTCCCACGCAATCACAGATCAAATCTGAATTCATTATCATCACAGAACGGCATGTGCATCCCTGCTGGCGCCATTGTCTGCGGAAATCATTGGTCGGTGCACGCCATATTTACTTTGCAGTCTCTTACTTCGTTGTTCAGGAGTATTGGACGTGACCCCTCTGTTTATCAGGATCCCGAAGTATTCGATCCCCAACGGTGGATCGGTGCCGGTGGAGAAATCAAAGAGAACATGAAGCTGTTCACCTTTGGTTTTGGAAGACGGTAGATATTAGTTCCTTGTTTCACTGGGTTTCCGCTGAAAACATTTTAGCGCATGCCCCGGAATGCATGTTGCTAACCGGTGAGTTGACAATGTATTTTGATGAACGTTCTGTCTCAATGCATCTACCACTTTTTAGATCAGTGTATATTGCTGTCGCTCTTAGCCTCTGGTCGTTCGCGGTGGCAGAAGACCCTGATAATCCCATTGACGACACTGCCTTTACCCCTGGCGTGGTATCGCACCAAAAACCTTTCAGCCTGGTCTTCAAGCCTCGCATGGATGAAGCATCATTGAGAAACATCTTCTGTTCGACCGCCGTATAGGAGTTTGAGTGCGTCTGTCGAAGGTGCAGCCATAAATTTATAGGTCTGTCTTATATAGATTCCCTTTGCCCTCGCCCTACTATCGCCTGCCTTAGTATGCGTGTAAGAATATTGTGAAAGTGACACACTAGTGCGGTTAAGCACGCCGATCGTTCCGTCGAGTGCAGGAGACCCATCGCTTGGGTGAGGTTGATGAGTAAGTAGTATTGGTGGATCAGCCACCTCTAATTTGAGTTGGCTAATACATCCGGCGACCATTCTCAAGGCTGACCGTCGTTTGACGTCTGCACTCCTAGAAAGATAAGAAATCGGATATCGGTTTGTACAGAGATACACTCAAGCAAGATATTTAGTCGCAACACTGGCGAAGCAAAGCCACATTTCATTTTATTCCGACGAATCGTGGGTCACTATGAAAATTCGCTATGGACGAATGATAAAAAGATGGCAAAGGCCAAATGGGATGCGATGGGCTCCGCTCGTGCGATAACAATGTATGAGAGACTTTCTCATTATGTAAGGTGATACACTGATACGGCGAGGCACTTGGAATGAGTATTCTTGGCCAGGCACGAGCATCACTGAGAACACCTCCCGTAACCCCAAAACTGCCAGATCAAGTTGACCACATTGGAGGCTCGGTGTCGCATGGAAGGCCATCGCGTCAACGACAATACTAACACGAAACGATAACATGGAAGAGCACATGATTGACAAAGTGGTAAGATAAGATGTAGACACAGGCACGACGCTGTAATATAGGGATGAACATCAAACAACCAGATACTTGAAGCAACTTGATCAGTTATCAATAGCTCATCAGGAAAACGCTGAGCTACTTAACATGACACCTTGCGAAGCAAGGTCATCGGCCGACCGGTCAATATTGGCATGTCTGATTTCCAAATAATGGTAAAAGCATTATTTTCGAGTCCTAGATATACAGGGAAGAGATACAAATCAGCAACCGTAAGCTTTGACTGGGAAATGACACGCATTACTGCGCAGAAAGAAAATAGAACTCCAGCTACGGCAACGGTGGGTAACCGGTTTACTAGTGCAGCTTGCCATACTCCATCTGTTCCGTTCGTACGGTTCTCAGTGGCTGTTTCCAATCAGTACCGTTCTCGGCGGTCGTTAATAATAAATTCTGAGAGTTTCAAAGCTGTTGACCTTACTTCTGATGTTTAGGTGGCAATGTAATGCTGCTAATAAGTTCGACGGGGATTGATGGATCAGACGAGTGAGCGGATGTTGTTGTTTACTAAAGATACGGAAAGTAAGAATAGGTTTCGTAATAGCAGCTAACTTACAATGAGTTCGATAGGGATTGGAACAGATCGACATAGTTAAAAATACTTGATACTAACAAATGAAAATAGGAATAGACGTAGCCTAGTGCGTGAGAGCTCATCTTCTTTGAGGCTTTCAGTAGGACGCGCTTGAGCGGGGATCTGAATATAGGATTCGCTGCTAGATACGAGAGTACATGGACACTTTGCATAGGTTTTCGAGTAGTCGATTAGGCCGGAACAAAGACTCGTAGCATATGGTAACATGAAAATTCAGCGGAAAAGATAGGGAACGGTGTAGCGCGAGGTATGATAATGAAAAGGAATGAAAGCCGAGTGCGCGTAACTCGGATGCGAAGAGTAATAACGTTCTTCATATCATCAAGTCACGTGACCAGTTAGTTTTACCTTATGCTGAAGTCTCAGTGGTCCGGGCATGATACTTACCATCACAGCCTTCACATATCTCAGTGAGTGGCTATAGTGGTATAACGGGAACCCAATAGCCAATAGAGTAGCACCTGAAACCGGTGCAAGGGCCCGGGTAAAGCGACATTCCTTACAGTAGCACTAGTTCATCTCAGGCTAGGCTGCCAACCGGCCGCCTCTGCTCAACTCTCTTCCAAGCCCGAGTCCAAGTGAGTTTTCCGCATCATCAGGAAAAGTCACGTTTTCTTGACAATGTAATCCCCCATAGCAGAATTATGTTACGTATTATGAATTATATATCACTATATATACTCTCTGGTTTGCTGATGGCTCATGCCCTCCGTGCTCGATATGTTCTCCTTGTGGCACTGGCAGACTGGGGCAGTCATTCTCGGTTTAGTTCTATGCGTTATTATTTGTTCTCGTACGTCTAAATGCCGTCAACTACCCCTACCTCCTGGTCCATCAGATCCTCCTCTTCTGCGGTACTAGTATGTCGTGGCCATGTGATTATCGTCACATACTGACGCACAACAATAGTCCACCAAGGAAGATTGCTCAGTGGATAGCAGAATATGGACCGGTCGTATCTCTCAACGACGGAAAAAATGTACTAGTCATCATCGGACGTCAGCAGGTATGACCGCATTTTGTAGATTACGATTGGTGCATTCACATCTCTAACAGGAAGCAATTGACATCATGGAGAAACAGGGCGCACTCCTCGCAGACCGGCCTCGTTCAGTCGCTGGCTGTGACATCCTTGGGAAAGGAATGCGATTCGCCCAAATTCGCTCTGGCGAGAGGCTTCGCAAATTTCGCAAGTAGGCAATATAATTGTTGATTTAAACCCAAATGTCTCACCACCCAGGCGACATCAGATCTGCGCATTCGCACCTCCAGCCGAGGTCTGCTCAGTCTTACGAGCTGGTACAGGTTGCGCATGCACGTGAAATTATTTTGGACATACTGGACAAACCGAAATTGCACCAGCAGCATATCAAGCGGTATGCCTTTCCCCTATTCTCACACTTCGTATAGTGACATCCGCCCATAGTTTTACAGCATCTGTAGTTCTACATATTGTATACGGGAAAACAACCCCTACTTCGCTTGACGACCCGTATTTACTACAACTGCAAAAGATGATCCCAAGGGTTCACAGCGCGATGATGCCAGGAGCATACCTCGTTGACAAGTACCCTGTCCTCAAATATGTCCCTGGCTATGGGCGAGATTTAAAACAGTGGAGCCAAGAAGAATACGACATGCTGTTCGGCCAGCTAAATTGGGTCAAAGGTCAAATGGTACAAACTCGTCTTGTATAGTGTAATTGTTGCATTGACCTCGTCACAAACAACAGGACAACCACATCGCCCCTCATTCGGTTGCAAGGGATCTTCTACACATGGAGCAGAACCAGCTGTCTGAGATAGAGATAGCATATCTCTCTGGGTCACTCATTGGAGCAGGCATGGATACGGTAAGCCAAGAAATTGATGCACACTGAGATCAGGTAAAGCCAACTTGGGGAATCTTAGACTGCTGTCGCGATTTCAACGGTGTTAATGGCTGCTGCGCGTTTTCCACATTTACAAGCTCGTGTACACGAGGAGCTAGATGCCATCATCAGCCGAGAGACCGGTATGTAAGTTATACCACCTTATTCAAAACTGACTGACCTTGTACCGTAGCTCCTACGTTCGAGGACTCGTCGCAACTCGTTCAGGTTCAAGCCTTCATCTTGGAAGCTCTTCGATGGAGGCCTGTCAACCAAATGGGTAAGTCATGCATGCACATTTAAAGTTATTTGGTTGATCAGCCTTTCAGGTTTACCCCATCGCGCGACGAAGGACATCATTTGGGTATGTCCCACACAATTACAGATAAAATCTGAGTTCATTATTATCACAGAACGGCATGTGCATCCCTGCTGGCGCCATTGTCTTTGGAAATCATTGGTTGGTGCTCACCTGGTTTATTTTACAATCTCTTACTTCGTGGTTCAGGCATATTGGGCGTGATCCATCTGTCTATCACGATCCTGAAGTATTCAATCCCAACGATGGATCAGTGCAGGCGGAGAAATCAAAGAGAACATGAAGCTGTTCACCTTTGGTTTTGGAAGACGGTAGATATTAGTTCCTTTGTTTCACCGAGTTTCCACTGAACACATTTCAGCGCATGCCCGGGAATGCATGTTGCTAACCGGTGAGTCAAAAAATGTGGCCTGATGAGTATTGTGTCTCAATGCATCTGCCACTTTTCAGATCAGTGTATATCGCTGTCGCTCTTATCCTCTGGTCGTTCGCGGTGGCAGAAGACCCTGATAATCCCATTGACGACACTGCCTTTACCCCTGGCGTTGTATCACACCAGAAGCCTTTCGATCTGATCTTCAAGCCTCGCATAGATGAAGCATCCTTGAGAAACATCTTTTGTTCGACCGCCGCATAGGAGTTGAAAGTGCGTGGCTGTCGAAGGTGCAGCGATAAATTTCTAGGTCCGTTTTATATAGATTTTCTTTGTCCTCGCTCTACTATCGCCTTTCCTGGTATATGTGTAAGATATTTTGAACATGACTCACCGGTGCGGTTGAACTTGAGCCCACCGAACATTCCGTCGAGTACAGGACACTCATCGCATGGGTGAGGTTCATGATTAGTATGGATGAATCTGCTAATGTCTTATTTGAGTTCGTCAACACATCCGGCGACCGCTGACCGTCGTATTGCAGATGCTTCTTAGGTTTTCAATCGCAACTTTTCAACGTACAACCACTATAGCTAGTTTCCCCATCTATTAAATAGACACAAAAAATCAAATACAGTCGCTGTTGTCTATAACGAGGGCCTAGTCCAAGTGCTTGGCTCGCCCTGGACTCCGCGGCTCGATTGTCTTTTATTGCACTGAATTCGCAGCATAGTGCCAAATACTGGCGGGACTAGGACGTGGAACATGTTGACATATGTATTTATTTCGGCTTCAAGCTTCACCGGGGCCACTCCTCTGATCGGGTTCCACAGACTCACCAATGACCCCATATACATGAAACAATTAGCCGCAGTACCGGGTGATTCAGCTTGACCAAAATATTCGGAAGTTTGAAATCTTGTAAGAGTCTGAACTCCGTGGAAATTACTCGTAGCCTCATTTCAATTTTCGGGGTTGGCCGCTGGGTGTAACTTTGAGCTCCCAAAGATTACTGTCAGTGCTGCGTGAACGGATTTTCAATGCGATTCTCGTTGGATTCATGAACTTATCTATCTATGCTAAGTACTACCTTACAGGTGAATATACTTGCAATTACTATGAACTGTTTCGGACACGCCAGCGACACGGACTATTCAAGATGCCACAACGAACGCAAAGGCAAGTGCAAGTACAAAATCTAATTATGTTTGCATTGCAGGTGAAGAAAAAATGAGCTCAAATCCACCTGCGTCGCCAACGGAGGCTCGAAAGTCTTACAGGACATGAGTTCAATAGTCTTCTACCTCCGAGTCAGAGTCAGACACCAATGAAGCTTCAGACGACTCGTCTGTATTCTCAGATCCATCCAGTTTGAGTACTGTTTCTATTCACACCGCTACCAGATGGCTCGCAATCAGCTTCCTCGTGGCCCATCTCAAATGTGTTATGTGCTAGATATACTAAAACCACGACGTCCTGACAAATTTTGCGAGAGTCTTCGAGCCTGCTAGCTGCCCTTTGTTTGCCCTTTTTTACGGGCGCTTTTTTACGAGTTTTTGGCGATGATACTTATTGGATTTCTTTGTCTTTGGGTGCCATGTTGCTCAAACACGCAGAGGGTACAGTTGTTTGCATGCCAGGACAAGTATATTTAATTGAATATAAATTTTAAATAAGAGAAATATAGTTCAATCCACAGTGCAGAATCCGATTCATAATCGTGTTAAGCGCCTCTTGAGGCGCTTCGACGATTAAGCACGATTAAGCTCATAATCCGATTCTCAGCGTCCAAAATCGTTTTTTTGAATCGCATTCCGAATCGCTCCATAATCGTTCACTCTGACTACCACTAATATTTGTATCATCCTGAGTGGTGGCTTTTCATAATAATCTGATGTACTTATCTGCTACACAAATAGCTTAGCTTCGTGAATAGTTCTTTCGCACAGCCTGATCAGAATGTTAACCTGGAAGGCCGTCGGAAGTCTGAATTCTTGTACGTGGTTTACAAAAATTACCGTAGCAGTCGCAGCAGTGGAGCATCATTATCCTAGTGCTGATGCAAGTAAAGTTTTGAATGAAATTTGGAACTTTAAGTGCTACGAGTTTATAAAGAGTTACTAAGTATAAGTATCGGTAATACAAACTGCACCGTCAATCAGCGTCAGGTGACCGTGCCACTTTTGCGGCCGCACCGTGTCTAGTACTATTAGTAGTATGCCGCTCATACTTTATCTATTTTCTTTGGACCAGACGCATCTTGCCCATGGCTACAGGAGTTAATGCAACATTACTGGTCAACCCATATGACACCGACACTGATTGGCGCCGGGGAGAAGGATTGGTCTAGAATCAATGATTTTGCGGTGATTTACAGCTAACAATGATTAAGGGACTTTTTCAATTCTATTGCGCTCTGCTGACCGTCTTTGATACGGAAACTAAAACGCAGGATAAAGCGACACATGTTGTGCCAACTCACTTTCTGGCCATAATTCAGAGATACAATTGTAAGTTTTACACTATCACCGCACAAGAGGCTTACCCTAAGAATCTGTATAATAGGCTGCTTCTGACAGTGGCTCCCGGTTTCAAAGATGGTCATACACCACAGGGAGACACCATGCCATAACTATACATGTCGACCACAGAATTGCGCAGTAGGTCTTCATTGATCTGAAATCGGTTGATTCTTTACCCTCATCAGCAACCACCACCACAAGGTTAGTCAGTCTATATTAAGGATCCATTACATCCTGCGAATGAGTCATCTATGGCTTTTGAAATGTACTATGTTGACGTTCAGACAGACTGAATTTCCCTGAACAGTGCAGCAGCTTAGCTCGAATCATTTCACGAAGCGTGCTAGGTGTCACATGGGTAAAATCATTTGTTTTGGTTATACATATGTGCCGGTTGTCAAATCAACACCGGACTTGCATGAGCGGTTCTAGCATTTTGTTCGTTTATAAAAGCAGAAAGGAGAACTTCGGAAGGACGCCCCAGAAACCATCTCCTCATGCCTTTCGTTCTTGACGTGCTCTCCGCGTGGAACTGGAAGACTGGGGCAATCATCCTCTGTCTGCTAGGCGTCATTGTCCGTTCCCGCACATCTAAATGCCGTCAACTGCCCCTACCTCCTGGTCCATCAGAGCCTCCTCTTGGGCATCAGTATGTCTTGGCCATGCCATGATCGGCATATACTGATGCACGACAACAGCCCACCAAGGAAGATTGCTCAGTGGATAGCAGAATATGGACCAGTTATATCTCTTAACGACGGAAAAAATGTACTAGTCATCATCGGACGTCACCAGGTATGACCGCATTTTGTAGGTATTATCATTGAGGCATTCACATCTTTGGTAGGAAGCGATTGACCTCATGGAGAAACAAGGCGCATTCATCGCAGACCGACCTCGTTCGGTCGCTGGCGGTGAAATGCTTGGAAGAGGGATGCGATTTGTCCAACTTCGCTATGGAGAACTGTATCGCAAATTTCGCAAGTGAGCGATACATTGATTGAATTAAAACCTGACCGTCTCACGTCCTGATTACTCAGAACTTCGCATGTGCACCTCCAAGTGAAGACTGCTCAGACGTACGAGCCGATACAGGTCGCGCATGCACGCGAGATTATTTTGGACATGCTGCACGAACCCAAATTGCACCAGCGGCATATCAAGCGGTTCGTCCATTTACTATTTTCACATTTCAGCTGATGACATCTACGCATAGTTACGTCGCATCTGTAATTCTACATGTTGTCTATGGGAAAACAACCTACACATCACTCGATGACCCTTATCTATTGCGCCTGCAAAAGATGGTCAAATGGATTCAGAGCGCAATGGCACCAGGCGCGTACCTCGTTGACAGGTACCCCATCCTCAAATATGTCCCTGGTTATGGGCGAGACTTGAAGCAGGCGGCACAGGAAGAATACAATATGTTATGGGGCCAATTCAAATGGGTTAAAAGTCAAGTGGTAAGGACCCTTTTTCTGTTATTGCATCAATTTCGTCATGACCTACAACAGGAAAACAACATTGCCCCCGATTCAGTCACAAAGGATCTCCTCTTGCATTCCGACGATAACAATTTGTCTGATGAAGAGATAGCGTATCTCAGCGGGTCCCTTGTCGGAGCTGGTTCCGATACGGTAAGCCAAAGAAATTGATACACATCAGCTCATTAACTTACGGAATCTTAGACTGCCGTCGGGACAACAACAGTGTTAATGGCTGCTGCGCGTTTCCCACACGCGCAAGCTCGCGTACACGAGGAGATGGAAGCTGTGGTTGGTAGCGACAACCGTATGCAGGTAAAACTCGTTGTAGCTCAAAACCGACTGACCTTGTATCGCAGCTCCCACTTTCGAGGACTGGCCGCGGCTTGTTCAGGTTCAAGCTTTCATTCTGGAAGCTCTTCGATGGAGGCCTATCAACCCAACAGGTGAGGCAAGGAGGCACATTCAAGGTCGTTTGATTGATCAGCATTTCAGGATTCCCGCACCGCGCAACAGAAGATGTCATTTGGGTATGTCGCACAAAATACGAGATAAAAATTTGAGTTCATCGTCATGACAGAACGGCATATGCATCCCTGCTGGCGCCATTGTCACCGGGAGCAATTGGTTAGTACGAGACGGGATTCATTTGTACAATATTTGACTGTGTTCTTCAGGTGCATCGGGCGTGACCCCTCTGTCTATCACGATCCCGAAGTATTCAATCCACAGCGATGGATCGGTCCAGACGGAGAAATCAGAGAGGACATGAAGTTGTTCACTTTTGGTTATGGAAGACGGTAAATACCCGTTCCTTTAGTTTACTGGCTTTCCGCTAAACATATTTTAGTGCATGCCCGGGGGTGCATATTGCTAGGCGGTAAGTTGACAACGTGGCTTTATGATTTCTTTGTCTCATTGCGTCCACCGCATTTCAGATCAGTGTTTATCGCTGTCGCTTTTATGTTCTGGTCGTTCACTGTGGCAGAAGACCCTAATGATCCCATTGACGACACTGCTTTTACCCCTGGTGTAGTATCACACCAGATGCCTTTCAGCCTAATCTTCAAGCCCCGCATGGATGAGGCATTGTTGAGAAGCACTTTCTCTTAGACAATATATATCAGATTTTCGCTTTTCATGGCTGTTTGTACAACAATTTTGGTTTTTTTGTGTAACTTCGTAGGCTCGTTATAATTCATCTTGTTTGTGATGTATTGCCGCTATGTATCATACGCCTCCCGTATAGATATTAGAAATAGACACACATGTGAATGAATACGATCTGCTGTTCAAGTAAAACATGATTAACCCGCAATTTCTTCACAGCCTTGTGCAACGCCACCGCAGCCCGTGTGCTGTCCAACCTCCCCGAATCATCGGCCAGCTTGTTGTAAAAAACAGACACAACCTGCCGTGCAACCTCGTTATCGACAGACCACATAGTGCCAATCACTGCAAAATCCAGAAAATTGCATAGCTGCAGCGAGATGGATAGACTCATCGGGACTCTTCTCATCACCTACGGTTGTATGAAAAGCCGATAAGAATGCAAACTCTGAGTTTCGCCAGTTGGATCGGATTATGTCCTTGATCATCAATGGTCCGTCGCGCATGGGAAATGAAGACTGGAATGGTCGTTGTCGAATCGGCATTCCGTGGCAGGCCAGGTGAAACCACTGATTATGGTTTAGTGCATCGAGTGCACCCTGCACTGTTGCGTCGCTGTCCTCAAGCGATGTGAAGGGCGACATGACGAGCTTGAGACGCTTAGCTACAACGGCCAGCTCAGGAGCGACACATTGAAGCTCCCTTTTACCGAGTTGCCTTGACCAATGGCAACAAAATGTTGCGAAGATGAATCTCGAGAAACTTGTTTTCTCGCACGAACGAGTGTCGCCAAAGTGGGGGTATAAGATGAGATGTAGATCTGTGGCAAGTTATCTCTCTCCCTTTCATTGGGTCCTGCTGCCTGTAGAGAAAGCAAAGTGAATCCAGCGGTGGGACACCACCAAGTACGCGAGCCAGGGCAAGCGTTCGACACCATAAGGGCTTGGACTACAGGGTCAACTATATCATACCAAAGCTTGCGGAGGATGCCCACAAGCTTGTTCTGATAATCGGATCGCTCTGTGAGAGAGGAGGACAACTCGGCGACTTCGGTTCGCGTTATATCAATTGGGATAGGATTTTGCTCACTCAGGACAATCGCAGCTGTACTGACTAGCATTGATAATGGTTCTCGAGCGGCCTTCAGCCTGAGGCTGTAGGTCGGAGAACAGGGAGCCAAGAGTGTTGACAAATATATGGGTCGCCATCGTCAAGATCACTGTGCCTGAGGATATCGGATGGGTATTCATGTGGCCCGCAATGCGCATTGAGGTTCGTACGCATCACATTCAATGATGCTCAAATAATATCCATTCAAAATGATCGGAAAAGGTAACGGAACACAGCATGACGTGATCAAACTGTATTACCTCATTTGAACACAGGGAATATTAATGCCTGTGGAACTGCTCGGTCACATCTCCTCATCCCTCTCGACACAACCCAATTCCATCACTGTTCAAGGGTTTCCTTTTCTTTATACCTCTCGTGCTGTGGAAGTTGCTGCACGGTTATGTCTTTTTGCGATTGTTTTCCACTCCTTTTCAATCCAATGAATTTTTCTTCTCTTCCACCATGACTCGGACTGTTAGTAAGGTAAGTAGGTCTAGCCGTTGTTGTGCCTCTATCATAGTAACTAAGTCTTCGCTGTCATGTCGCTTGTGCGGTTCTCAACAGGGATTTGGGAAATTTTGTCTATTGCCAGCCGTATCATCAAGGTCATGCTTATCGAATAGAGAAGACGACCCCGAAGAGCATTATACAACATTTCGAATACAATGAACGAAAACTCACACTCTGCAAACTACTCATTTCTTACTCCGCAGCGAGTACTTATTGTCGCACGTAGAAAGCGAAATTTCATCCAGTGGCCTTTGAGTGAATCAAACTTCAGGGGGTGGTCGTGAATCTGCACAACAATTTTGTACGGTATGACGTGGTATTTATGCATGCAGCTACAACGCAGGTTTGATCATAAAATCACAAATGAATACCGTTCAGAGATGCCTGGCCTTAAAAAATACAGCTAGAGTATTTCTACTGTACCTATGTTCATTTGACCAACGGAAGCAATGTCTTTGACTTGTGCAAAAATGTTATAGTCTGATGCGATCCTCTTGTATTCTCCGACAGGTTGCTGTGCAAGTAAAAACACGTCAAAAGGCTGTTGGAGGCGAACCATCAACCGCAACGCTTGTAAGCCAGGCTCCTCTTCAACAGGCGAACCGCCGGATAATTTGTCAGAGTCGTCCACCTGGGAGCCATCTATCGGGGACTCGGGCCCAGTCTCATATCCTATGCTCTCTGTATCGTCTGTGAAGTCAGGCTGCTCTGCATAGTCAGCGAGGAGATGCCGATCCCATGGACGGACAAGTAATAACGTCTGCCGAGGGGGCTTTGCCCGCAAGAACTGAACCAAGTTCTCTTCAGTGGTGATCGACAGCTCGTGAAGTCCGTCTGCCTTGATGTCATACATGATGCGACTGTCCTGGGCTAGACCGTGTTTCCGTCTGACTTGCGTGACACGGAATGAAATGCAAGGTAGATGAAGTCTGCAGTTCGCGAACCGAGGAGCTCTCAGCTCTTTAAGCTGGTTATAAATATTCAATGCTAGATCTGTAGGCATAGTTTGTCGCAGCGAAGAGACTTGTGCGTGAATATAATCTTCAGACAAAGATGGAGGGATGCGTGGAGGGGTAGCGTAAGAGGTGATATCGGCTGGAAGACAGCTATTGAATTCGGAAGGTTGTCCGATCCAGTCGAGAACACTGATGTCTCCTGATTGAGCAACGATCTCCTGCAAGAGCCGCCCAAGCGCACGTTGCTTCCCCTCGCCATAAATGACAGGTAGGGTGATGCCAAAGATGCCAAATAATGAATATGCAACGTCTTCTTGTTTAGTGGTGACGCGCTTGGATGCCCATTGTAGTTTCTTTCGAGCTTCGCTCATACCTGGACGGAATGTCAACAAGGCCTGTGGATCTATACTTGTCGCATCCTCCAACTCCTTCATGATTGTAGGGGACTCTTTGTGGTTGGTTGAGCGATCTCCAAGATGTAACGACCAATCTTTCTGATAAAAAATGACAACTTTCGAAGCGACAAGTTCTTGAAAAGTCCATCCTCGCTCATTCCAAACACTCGTCGCCAGTGCACCTGGCTGGGATGAAGGAGCAACATCACATAGGTAAACGATGGTGAGCGCCGAGTGGCGGTACCAGACGAACATGGAGTTGACCGATTCTTGAAGCTCGCTATTGTTCGTTTTATCGATGCAGCAGGTGTCCATCCATGCCCATCCATATCCGGCATCACGAGCGACTTTGCAAAACGACCGCAGTTTCGCGATACCACCAAGTCCATTCAGCTCGTACATAACTTTGCCTTGGATGTCGTGCAGTAGCACCTCTGTTTCTTCCCACCTGTGTGATAGCAGGACGCAGCGGAAGTACGTCGCCACTACGTCTTTGATGTGTGCTTCGTTCGAAGGTTCGAATCTTTCGTTTTAAGCTCATTGTACTCCGGACTCGTTTTGAAGGCATTTCTTTGTGCCGCTCTATCGCACAGAAGACCCGTGGAAGTGTTGAGCAAACGAAGGGGAGCATTTTCGAGTTCAGTCCCAACAGCTCTTTCAATCTCGAGGTCTGCTTGGGATGGATGGACATACTGCTGACGCAGTTCTGCAGAACGAGATGGGCATTTCGAGACGATGCGGGAATGTTCCATGGCTTACCTCGTATCTGCGCTTTGGAAGCATCGTCCAACTTGGACGACATGGTTGTGAAAGCATCGATAGCATCGTCCAACTTGGACAACATGATTGTGAAAGCGTCGATAGCTTTATCGTGACGTTGCGCGCCACGTAGCGCTTTGTAACTCAACTGGTATCCAACAGAAGACGAAGGATTGAGTTCGATGACCTATCCATCACCGAAGTCAATATAAGTTACGAAAATGTAGAAGCCATCGCACCTTCTGCGCGTCCCGGAGCGCGTCTTCCCATATCATTTAATGTTGCATGGAGGTATCGGCAGTTGCACATGGATGGTTCATTCTGATGTGATAGCTACTCAGTGTGCACGATGTATCCCAATATAATCATAGCTGTTGCCTTGCACCTAACTTTGCCTCGCTGCGATGCGTAAAGGCGACATCGGATGTACAATCCAGGTTGATCACCGCCGAGTATAGTTCAATAGCCCTGTGATAATCCTTTGCAGAAAGGGCAGCATAACCACCAGTAAGCGAGAGCGCGCTGCATTCTTTCGTGAAAGCTGGGTGAAATGTAGTAAGAATCGTAGCCTGTGTGACATTACGAATTCTAGACTTGCCATTGGACCAGTCAGGGCAGCTGTCTTTTGTAATATCACTCGTATCCATCACATATCGGTACGATTTGAGATCCCAGCCGAGGAGCTGGACAAGGGACTCAGTTATGAAAAGTATTTCGGATGTGTATTAACGTACAACTATCAAGTCACCGTATAAATCATGAATGTCCGATGTCGATGATAAAGCGCTGCAGTTGACAGCGGTAGTGAATTGCTCAGCAGCTTTGCTGTGATGTTTGCCTTTCAAGGCTTTGACTTCGAGTTGAACACGTAGATATGCCTAATATGTGAGTTGCAAAGATTAGTGTCAATAACCCAGGGTAGCTGTATGATACTTACTTCCATGATATGACATGCGCGGGTATTGGAGTCGGACAACCGATAGTGAGTTCTTCGAGGAGCAGGTCTGCCTCGTTATGTCGATTGACGCTGTAGAGAGCCATAGCCTGAAACACAGAATGAAGCATATAGCATGCGAGGCAACTGTAATATACCTTGATTAAGAGCAGAAAATGAGTGGTTTGCGAATCTTGGTCCGTGTACATTGATGCGACATCAAATGCTGCCCTTGCGCCCTGAACGTAGCCTCTTCCGCGGAGGGCAAAGCCCTTGGAGATATAGCCCGTCAACGAGGGCTGAATACTGATGGACTGTGTCATCATGGAGTTAGACTTTTGTCAGGGGGCCATGATGGGTCAGTGAATCTCACCTTGTTTGCATCCTGGAGGGCATGATCCCACTTGTGTTGTCGGTACATAATGAATGAGCGTTGGGAGTAGGAAGTATAGTTATTGGAATCTGTGTTGATATCTTTGATGAGTAGCTCTTCAGCCGTCAGCAAGTCCCCCATGATCAATGCTTCGCGGACAGCCGTGGTGATGGAGATTATCTGCATAAAGTATTTTCGTATTATACCATACAAGCCTAGGGTGGAAACATGCCTTTGAACGCTCAGTAAATGCCCAAACCTGATGGAGGCCAAACACACTTTCCCAGAGCTGAATTTTCGCTTGCTTTGCCGAATGTGAGTTTTCGAGGTCTAAACCAAAATTCGTGCCATGGACCAATATCCTGCCGAACAAAAATCAATAAAAAAAATCAATTCACGACCAAATATGCGCAGTATGAAAGACTTGCACACCTAATGCCTTCAACACTTTTTTCTCTGGAGTCTCTAATATCCCACTTGAAAGGAGACGAAACAGCAACGACCCTGGTACGATTAGCGACGTCGCCTTCAATTCCAAGATATTTCCCAGAGCAAGAAGCCTTTATGAACCACCCATCCTTGTCGTCATCCTGCTGGAAGATCCACTAAGAACCGAAAAGATAATCAGTACGACCTGTCTGCAGTGGAGTGGCAAGTAAGCGTATTACCGCCTGGCTGTAGTTATCGAGGGGGCGAGAACAGTCGACTAGGTTAATGAAATATTAGCGTTAGCTTGAGAAACTCCTGAAGCAGGGATGATGCTTACTGGAGTAATTATCATCACCCGAAATGTTGACAGCCCTGTCATCCAGACAATTTCTGAGGCTGTAAGCGTGCCGGTTCTCACTGCAAATCCGCTCGGTAAATGCCCAAATCTGATTGAGGCTAAGGCAACTTCTCCGAAGTTTAATTTTCGTGTGGTTTGCCGCATTTCCGTCCTCGGGGTCTAAACTGGAATTCGTGCCATGGGCCAATATTCTGCCGAACAAAAAACAATAAGAATTAATTCACGACCAGATATGCGCAGTATAAAAGACTTGCATACCTAATGCCTTCAACACGACGTCGGAGTCTCTAACGTCCCACTTGAAAGGGGACGAAACAGCAACGACCTTGGTGTCATTACCGGCGTCGCCTTCAATTCCAACATAGTGTCCAGTTTCAGCATTCTTCATGAACCATACATCCTGGTCTTCATCCTGCTGGAATATCCACTAAGAACCGGGAAGTTAATCAGTACGGCCTGTTTGCAGTGGGATGGTAAGTATAACCAGGAAGAGCTGACAAATAGAACTCATTATGATGTGTCTAGAGCAGTTTGCATAATAAGAGAGGCCGGCGGTATTTTCCAAAAAAAAGCGTGCATTTGTTTTTGAAAAGTAGTCCTACAAAGATCGATTTTTATCTCAACAACGAAGCAAGCTATTGACATGGTCCAAGCGACAAAACTGATCAGAAAAATCAAACGCTGACGACCAGCGAAAAAACTAAGCGATTCGGTGAAGTCGGTGGTCACCTGCTCTCAGAGCCGACAGTCTACAAAGATTGATTTTTATTTCAGTAACGAAGCAAGATAATGACAAGCGGTAAGATACAAACTTGATAAGAACAATGAGGCGCAGACGACTGTAGAACGAATGGAACGATCTGGCGAAGTGGACACTTGTCTCGTGTCTAGTACTAGTATAAAAACCAAATTCACACACATCTCACTTTTCCCGGTCTGCTACATTGTCTCGCAGGATGGCAAAGGCTCCTGCACTAGTGCGCAAGGTCAAGGAGCCTCGTAAACGTGGCCGTCCTCCGAAAAAGCAATCACAGCTCCCCAGTGGTACACAGGTGGAAGATCCTCCAAGTCAGGAAGTCGTCTCAAAGACTAAACCACGGCCACGGCCCATTCCACCAAAAAACCTGGCACTTCGTCAGCAGCCACAGTGCCAGGTGGATCCAGCTCCGCACCAGATGTCGGCGGAGCTCTCGTCGATAAAAATGAGTTGGTCGGGTCTATACTTGAGGCCAATCTGATACATGTACTCAGCACGTTTGTCAAGGTTCCGCTCTCTTGCTTCTCGAGTGATCTATTGCACACATCAATCAAGCATCATTGTCAACGAGAATCAAGACACTAACTTTCTTCCTTGAATATCCCGTGCGATGAAGCGTTTGCCAGATGGTGGACAATGACGGGTGTTTCCCGCGAGCCTTGCTAATCTCATCACGGAGCTCATCTAGATACATATCACAGCTGCGGGACAAACAGCCGTGCATGTACTTTTATATGTCAGAATTTGCACAGAAAGAGATTGAATATGGACGCACCTCGATATCTTCCAAATCCATCATTTGAGTTCTACCACTCTTACCCTCTGACTTTCTACGGCTTCCCAGTCAATTTATAGCATCGCGCAATCCTTTCTATTGTCGATTTGCTTGCACCAGTGTATGCCATGATTTCAGACGTGTCAAGGAGTGGTAGCATTCGGATGATAATTTCGCATGGTTCTTGCGACGATGTGTGACCTTTCATAGTGGGGTAAGGGAGACGTTTGACCGGAGAAAAAAGTGTTGTTGTAGACTGTTGGCTCTGAGAGCAGGTGACCACCAACTTCACCGAATCGCTTAATTTTTTCGCTGGTCGTCTGCGTTCGATTTTTCTGATCAGTTTTGTCGCTTGGACCATGTCAATAGCTTGCTTCGTTGTTGAGATAAAAATCGATCTTTGTAGGACTACTTTTCAAAAACAAATGCTTTTTTTGGAAAATACCGCCGGCCTCTCTTATTATGCAAATTACTGTAAAGGCACGGTGGGACTTGACACACTTGAACTTGACATCGTAAGAATTGAGCACGCCTTTTCTATATAAACGGTATCGGATCATTCTAATTTTCTTACTTTGATTCACAATGGGGGCAAACGTAAACGCAATTCACCAAGGAATTTATCTCCGGAACCAACTCCTGCCAGTGGAAGCTCGGTACGTGGCATATGAGCATCACTTAATTCACTCCACTGATATTGACCCATCCTTTTTTCTAGCACCGACCCCGTGGCAAAGTTCGTCGGCTCCTGGACAAGGACGGTGTGAACAAATTGAGGTCGGTGAGTCCATGAGTATGCGTAATCAGTGTCGCGGATTACGACTAAGATTGCAACAAGCGCTCGCAGGATTCTTGCAGCCATAGTCTTGCTCCCCGAATGTCCATCATGATGAGCATGCTTCATCCACCCCGAATATCGAGGTGGGTTTTCTTACTTGTCCTCCAGTCTCTACACTGTCTAATTCTGGTGATCACATAGACCCAGTATGTGGAAGTGGAGGCTCCTATCCGATCGGCACTCAAGGATGCACAACAAGCTGCAGAACGCATACTTCCATTTTCGGGTCCTATGTCAACTGCGGTGTCCGTTGGTCAGAACGCACAAGCGGATCTCGATCTCGATACTGCTGACACGTTCCAGGACACGTGTCTCAAACCCCTCCGGATGTTCGACGATGTTATCGGGAAGATCGCAGATGTATGGACCCTCCTCTCGGTTGGAACTGAATTAATCTAGCTATATAGGTACATCCATATGCAAAGATAGCACTGGGCGTGTTGTCTTGTGCAGCCAAAGTATGTTTTCTTTTTCTCTCTTCCGTTCTCCCATCATTACTCAGTACTCAATTTTGCAGATTATTCTAGCTCAAGCGGGTCGCGACGAAGCAGTACTCGAACTTCTCAAGAAGATATGTGAAGTATACGACTTCATAATACGAGATGACACGCTTAAACAAATCTTGTCGATGCACATCATCCTTGGCAAGATTTCTCGGCAGATCCATGAATGCGCCAATTTTATCAAAAACTATCCGGATACCAAGAAATTTTGTGAGTCTTAACAAGCTGTTGCGCTTTGCATCGTTTCGAGCTTCTACCATTATCACAGGGAAGAGACTTGAAAAGAATGTCGTCTCAGAAACAGAAGATACGATCAAAAAGTACAATGACGTATTCGATAGACTCATGCAAAACTTCCGGGACCAGGTTTCTCGCCACGTAACCATACACGTCCACGATAAAATACACGTTGACCGCATCGGTAAGGATTCAGACGTCCTTGTGACTTGACATATATTCACACCTTTTCAGAAGTGGCCCTCAGCGGCATGACTTATGCAGAGGGCGCGGGACTAGACACCAAAAAAGAATGCCTTCAAGGGACGCGCACAGAAATCCTTACCCAGATTACGGACTGGATCACCAGCACTGAGGACAACGTTCCACGCGTGCTGTGGCTATCTGGCCCTGCAGGCAAGGGCAAATCGGCCATCGCCCACACCATTGCTAAGTGGTGCGAAGACGTGGGAGGGCTTGGTTCGTGTTACTCTTTCGACCGTCAGCGAGAAGCAGATCGTCGCCATGAAAAGATCTTTTCTACGATCGCGCGTGACTTGGCCGACCATGACCGGAGATGAGGCGAGCATTGGCAGATGCGGTTCAGTCCGCAAATTCGCTTAAGAAGACGGCGGATATCGTCCAGCAATGGGAGAAACTTCTTGTCGAGCCACTAGAGAAATCATCTCGGTCAACTGGAGAATCCGTCGTGATCGTGATCGATGCAATGGATGAGAGCGGTGGAGTAGAGACACGAAGGGACCTCCTCCGTATTCTAGCTGGCAAACATCCAAACCCCGCCGTTCCCAAAATCACAGACCTCTCAGACAAACTCCGCTTTATCGTTACCTCTCGCCCGCTCGGTGATATCAAAGACGAGTTTCGTGATGTTCAGCATATTCTGCCAATATCTATGGACGATATTCCACCAAAATTCGCAAAACGCGACATCCGCGCTTACGTATCCAAGGAGTTGGAAGGGCTGAATTTCGAGGACAGACAGTTTGCAGTCCTTGCTGAGAAAGCAGATGGACTTTTCCAGTGGGCGCGTCTCGCTTGCGGATACATTAGAGAACCCAATTCTGGGATATCTCCCATTGATTGTTATGAAGCCGTGGTGTCCCACGATCCGGCTGAAAGAAGCATGCTGTTGCATAACATGTATCGTCTCGTTCTAACAGATATTACGAAAGGAGATATATCTACCGATGTCCAGCATTCGCAGAAACTGCATTCGACCACCCTAGCAAGAGTCCGCTCGGTGATGGGACAACTACTAGGGACAGCTGAACCGCTTACCATGGCTTCCTTGAATGCCATGAGGCGCCATTTTCCAAGCCAAGAGGACAATTTCGACGTCGAGCTTGTGGTAAAGAGCATGGGTTCCCTCCTAAGCGGCACCACCAACCCAGATTCCCCAATCCGACCCCTTCATGCATCCTTCCGTGATTTCTTGACGGACCAATCATCCAGCAAAGAGTTTTTCATCGATTTGTCAAAGGCACAACGCGACCTTGCATTCGCGTCACTTCGAGTGATGGGACATGGTCTTCGTTTCAATATCTGTGATTTAAAGTCGTCGTATCTGCTTAATAAAGAAGATCCTGGGTTGCAAGAACGAGTCCGAAAATGTATCCCACCACATCTGTCATATTCGTCTAGATTTTGGATTTCGCATGTACGAACCACACTCTTTGACAAGGAGCTCGCGAAAGAAGTGAAGTTGTTGTTCGACCACGAGTGGCTGTTTTTCTGGCTGGAGTCACTCGCCTTGATCAATGCACTCAGCGGTGTAGTTCCTGCCCTTCCGCACATTGCCCAGTGGATGAAGGTGAGCACTCTGCTACTAGGTGTCAGATGAAGCGCTCATGGGCAACTACAGGGTCATCCGAAATTCAGCGATGTTTCGTTGACTGCAATGGACGTACAGAGGTTCATTCAAGTCTTCGGCGGTATGATTTTACACAGCACGCCACATCTGTATGTATCAGCACTCCCATTCTCACCTGCCAACTGTCCGCTATCGAAAAAGTTTTCTGTATGGTTTTCGAATACTCTTTGTGTGGCATTCGGACGTGCTATGAACTGGCCAGCTGTTCAGACCGTGCTCAGGGGGCACACTGATGCAGTTTGGTCGGTCTCGTTCTCACCAGACGGCACTCGCATCGTTACTGGTTCTTCGGATAGGACTGTTCGGCTGTGGGATGCAGGGACGGGGGAGCCAGTCGGTGAGCCCTTGCGGGGGCACACCAAAGAAGTTAACTCAGTCTCGTTCTCGCCGGACGGCACTCGCATCGTCACTGGTTCGGAGGATAGGACTGTTCGGCTGTGGGATGCAGGGACGGGGGAGCCAGTCGGTGAGCCCTTGCAGGGGCACACTCAAGAAGTTAACTCGGTCTCATTCTCGCCGGACGGCACTCGCATTGTCACTGGTTCAAGGGATAGCACTATTCGGCTGTGGGATGCAGGGACGGGGGTGCCAGTTGGTGAGCCCTTGCGGGGGCACACTTCATCAGTAGAGTCGGTCTCGTTCTCGCCGGACGGCACTCGCATCGTCACTGGTTCTTGGGATAGCACTGTTCGGCTGTGGGATGCAGGGACGGGGGAGCCAGTCGGTGAGCCCTTGTGGGGGCACACTTCATCAGTTTTGTCGGTCTCGTTCTCGCCGGACGGCACTCGCATCATCACTGGTTCGCAGGATAGCACTCTTCGGCTGTGGGATGCAGGGACAGGGGAGCCAGTCGGTGAGCCCTTGCGGGAGCACACTTCATCAGTTAACTCGGTCTTGTTCTCGCCGGACGGTACTCGCATCATCACTGGTTCTTTCGACAGGACTGTTCGGCTGTGGGATGCAGGAACGGGGGAGCCAGTCGGCGAGCCCTTACGGGGGCACACTTCATCAGTTTCGTCGGTCTCGTTCTCGCCGGACAGCACTCGCATCGTCACTGGTTCTTGGGATAGCACTGTTCGGCTGTGGGATGCAGGGACTGGGGAGCCAGTCGGTGAGCCCTTGCGGGGGCACACTGATACAGTTTGGTCGGTCTCGTTCTCGCCGGACGGCACTCGCATCGTCAGTGGTTCTTGGGATAGGACTGTTCGGCTGTGGATGCAGGGATGGGGGAGCCAGTCGGTGAGCCCTTGCGTGGGCACACTGAAGAAGTTAACTCGGTCTCGTTCTCGCCGGACGGCACTCGCATCGTCACTGGTTCAAGGGATAGGACTGTTCGGCTGTGGGATGCAGGACGGGGGAGTCAGTCGGTGAGCCCTTGTGGGGGCACACTAAAGAAGTTAACTCGGTCTCGTTCTCGCCGGACGGCACTCGCATCGTCAGTGGTTCTTCGGATAGGACTGTTCGGCTGTGGATGCAGGGACGGGGAAGCCAGTCGGCGAGCCCTTGCGGGGCACACTTCATCAGTTAACTCGGTCTCATTCTCGCCGGACGGCACTCGCATTGTCACTGGTTCATGGGATAGGACTGTTCGACTGTGGGATGCAGGGACGGGGGAGCCAGTCGGTGAGCCCTTGCGGGGGCACACTCATTCAGTTTTGTCGGTCTCGTTCTCGCCGGACGGCACTCGCATCGTCACTGGTTCTTGGATAGCACTGTTCGGCTGTGGGATGCAGGGACAGGGGAGCCAGTCGGTGAGCCCTTGCGGGGGCACACTGATTCAGTTACTCGGTCTCGTTCTCGCCGGACGGCACTCGCATCGTCACTGGTTCGCAGGATAGGACTGTTCAGCTGTGGGATGCAGGGACAAGGCACTCATCGCACAGTGCGCTGAGACAGATCCTTTGGTATTTGCAGATCAACATGTTCCATCGAGGCCACTACTACTATCACATTGAACACTTGGAAGAACCACTCCATTTGTTTCTCGTCCAACTCTACCCATGCACTCCGCGACACCTCTGAGCTAAGAGAGGAGCATCCCATGACGACCCCAGTTTGACTCCCTTTTTCCTGGATAGTGCCGGTGGATGGGTGTTAGGGCCCAACGTCAGCTATTATTCTGGGTACCACCCGCTTCTCGAGACCTATTTTATAGCCCTGGAACTGTATTGGTGATACCCAGAGGGGGTCCTGAGCTTGATTTGAGCCGCATGGCACATGGACTGCACTGGCAACAGTGCCGAAAGGGGTGAGTTTCTTTCAAACCCTACTCGTTCCTCGCGCTTACTCAAACCATTAGCAAGTTATAGACCTTAGCACCGACGATGACCGCAAAAATGACTCTTATGGACATTTCAGATACATTTCATATGATCGAGTGTACAGTTGAACATATTATTGAGTTCATACCAGTTCGAGTTCAGGGTTGTCCAAGTAAATGACTGCATGATTCATGATGTTCGTACGGGTTTAAGGAAGGTGGTGAGAATGAGAACGCCATGTGATGTGTGAGAGGAATTTGTGAGGCGTGAAACCAGCTGGAGGGGTAAAAGTACTGGGAAAGAGTAAGCGAACGGTGAATAAAATTCAATGCGAAAGTATGAAATTTTCCTGCACGATAGATCATACTGAAATAAAGGTGATATTGGACGCAGGTGCACGAAGTGTCACAACAAGCGTCCTCGTGAAGGAGTCCTTCGATGTTGGAGGAGATGATATCATGATAGGGCCATTGGTTGTCCCCGGTGCCGACTGGCTTGGAGCATAATAAGTCTGAGACTGCGGGTGAATTGGAGGACCTTGTGAGCACAACCAGGATTAGGAACGCGAAGGCGGCCGTGAATAAAATATATACACGATTATGGTACGCTAGGGGCGGAGGCAAGTTTGGGGCTTCCATTCAGGTGGAGGGTATGGTCGAGGATCAAGAAATAGTGCAGCTCGATGGCCTCAATGGGACGTCCCGCTGAGTGAATCTGTTTTGATGGCTGACAACAAGACAGCAAGAGCATGATCGACCAGAATGACCAGGAGGATGGAGTAGTGCAGCCCGATAGAGTTCGATGGCCTCATCAAGGTCAGAAAGGATGCCCCGCTGAGTGAATCTGTCTCAAAGATTGTTGGCGAGATTGCTGATAGACTGTGATCGATCGGAATGGTCCGAAGGACGAAGGAGTAGTGCAGCCTGATAGAGCTTGATGGACTCATCAAGGGACGTCCCGTATATATATCACCCCTTCAGTCGGCTCTACCCGTGCACGCTCCGCACTAGCATCAATCGATGAGGGACTCCAGGATGGGTCAACTCGAAGTCAACATTGTCACATGACATCGGAAAGAGCAAACAGCACAGCGTGATGTGATAAACGCCATTGCACCCACTGCCGGTTGTGTTCACATAATGTAAACAACATTGCATGCATGACGGTGTAGTTAAAGTGTCTTGATTGAACAGCTTTGTATGACAACGCAAAATCATGAGACTGCGGGATTGGTTGCTGCATAATACATTATCTCTAAAAATGCCAAAGCCATCAAATGAATTGACTAACACATCCAACGATTGCCTTCAATGTAAACTACCCAAGAGGCGGATCCTGCGTTGCAAAGAGTTACAAACCTATAAAACAATTAATACCAGAGCTGTCTTTCTCTGTAGATATCTCAGTCGAATCGAAAATATGGGTATAGAAAACAAACTGAGCATTCAGCCTGCCAATCGTCAGAGCACAATTGGCATACTAGCGACAATTGGAAACCAGGGACAGGATCGGCTCCGTTGGGCACATTCATCACAATAGTAAGAAGCTAACCTCTGTCATATGAGCCCCAGGTGATATGACATGTTTCGAGTGAATCCTGGTCAGACACAAAGACTTCAGCTGACCTTGCAATTATAACATTAGCCACTCTGGTAAGTGATGTTATAAAGGTGTAGGCCGACCGTTCTCAGCGACAATTTATCCCCGTGACGAGTTTAACCAGCGAAGAAAATGATGCTGGACTTTTGCACTCGTCATTGATGATGTACATGGTAGAGTCTCTTGGGTATCTGGCTGCTCGATGGCAATGCGTCAAGGACACGCTGTAGATGGCGAGACCATTTGAAGGGAGTGCCAGCCTGCTTGATGGAAAAGTGGAGATGATGAAAGTGGCTTGGATGTTGGGGAGTAAGAGGGTATGGTGGCTGCATAGACAGAGTTGACGTCGGACGACAATATTTGATGCGTCAGTTGTGTTTGGTGGAACAAGGAGAAAGGTGAAAATTAAGAATATAAATGATGCTTGTGGGTTGGTACTGCAGGAACCTGTTGATGATAGATCTCAGAGTGACAGCATTCGGTAAGTTGAACTGATGCAGGAGTCGGACGCATTAGGTCAACCAAAAACGGCGCTGACAAATTTATGGATTACTTGTCAACACTGCGCAAGGCATCGTCAAGCATGGTAGCCTGGGTTGAGGTTCGTACGCATTAAATTTAATGATGATCTGTATTCAGTTAGAATGATGTAAAAGGCACGGTTCTCATTACTTCTTGCTCAGCACACAGCTTCGGATATGTAGCAAGTCGTCAAACACTCATTCTCCTCGAGCAGAAAACACCCACTCGCAATTTGAGATCCCAATTCTTGATCACTTTAAATCGTTATCTAGATCAAATATCGGATTTGTCTTAACAGCAAGTTAGGCTATGTCTCTGGAATATCTTGAAGTGGGAAAACTATCTTTCCCTGGCGGTTCCACGGGTAACGCTTTCCCCGTTATCGATCAGGTGATGTCACAGTGTTTCTTATCATGAGCGTTAATCATTGCAGCTTGCATCGTTTGGTTCTCTTGCAGTCCAGATCGCTCTTTTGCAGGCATGCCCTCGAGGCTTCTGGATGTCACAGGGTTTCATCTCTGCACACATTCCCCTGTATTGTGTATAGTGTAAGGCTTTTTCATTTTTATAATTGGTACCGCGAAGTTGATGGCTTGCACGTTGCATGCCTTTTATCCGAGAAGCATGTAAACCCTGGATAAAACTCTGGACCTGACCAATCAGATGTTCTGCTTTTCATAGGATCTACCCTTATCCTTTGATACCGAACAAAACTTCCAGCAGTATTATGAGAGTAAAAAGTTCATGTACGATAATTGGACGATTGGTTTCTTTCTTCTTTTGAGGCCTGCTCGAGGCTTGTACTAATAATAGCCGGCTGTTTTCTATATAAACGAAGTGGGATCATTCTGATCATCTTACTTTGTTTCACAATGGCCAAAGGTAAAGGCAATTCATCAAGGAATTCGACTCAAGAAGTCGAAGCAGCAGCTCCTGGAAGCTCGGTACGTGGCTTATGAGGATCACTTAATTCACTCCACACACTGATGTTGACACATCCTTCGTCTAGCACCGGCCCCGTAGCACAGTTCGTCGGTTCTTGAAGAAGGTTAAGGACGGTGCGAAAAAATTGAAATTGACGTCGGTGAGTCCACGAGCATGCATAATCAGTGTCCTGGAATACGACTGAGATTGCAATAAGCGCTCGAAGGATTCCCGCAGCCATAGCCCCGCTCTCTCGAATGTCCATCATGATCAACGTGCTTCATCTGACCCGAATAATAAAGTGTGTTCTCTTACTTGTCCCTCCAGTCTCAGCACTCTGAATTCTGGTGGTCACATAGGCGCTTCAGAATGCACAACGAGCTACAGAACACATGCGTCTACTTTCGAGCCCTGCAATGACTGTGATGTCCGGTGCCCAAAACGCACAAGCGGATCTTGATGCTGCTGGCACGTTCCAGGACACATATCTTAAACCCCTCCGGATATTCGATAATGTTATCGAGAAGATCGCGGATGTATGCGCCCTCCTCTCGGTCGGAACTGAACTAATCTAGCTATATAGGTACATCCATATGCAAAGATGGCATTGGGCGTGTTGTCGTGTGCAGCCAAAGTATGTATACTCTCTCCCGATCTCCCATTGTCACTCAGCAATCATTTGTACAGATTATTCTAGTCCAAGCCGATCGCGACAACGCGGTACTCAAACTTCTCGACAAGATATCTGAAGTTTACACTTTCATAACACAAGACGACATGCTTGAACAAATCTCATCGATGCGCATCATCCTTGGCAAGATTTCTCAGCAGACCCTTGAATGCGCCAATTTTATCAAAAATTATTCAGATACCAAGAACTTTTGTGAGTCTTCACAAGCTGTTGCGCTTTGTACCGTCTCGAGCTTTTACCGTTATCACAGGGAAAAGACTTGGAAAAAATATCGTCTCGGAAACGGACGATACGATATCAAAGTACAATGACGTGTTCGATAGACTCATGGAAAACTTCCGGGACCAGGTTGCTCGCGATGTGATCATACACATCCACGACGTAGCAATACATGTCCACCGTATCGGTGAGGGTTCAGACGTCCTTGTGACTTCACACATATTCATGCCTTTCAGAAGAAACATTGGACCTCAGCGGCATGACCTACGCAGAGGACGCAGGGCTAGATACTGGAAGAGAGTGCCTTCAAGGGACGCGTATAGAAATCCTTTCCCAAATCACAGAATGGGTCAACAGCACTGGGGACAACATTCCGCGCGTGTTGTGGCTGTCTGGCCCTGCAGGCAAGGGAAAATCGGCCATCGCCCACACCATTGCTAAGTGGTTCAAAGACGCAGGAGGGCTTGCGTCGTGTTATTCTTTTGACCGCCAACGAGAAGCAGACTTACGCCATAAAAAGATCTTCTCTACGATCGCGCGTGACTTGGCTGACTGTGACCCGAAGATGAGGCGAGCATTGGCGGGTGCAGTTCAGGCCGCGAATTCGCTCAAGAAGACGACGGATATCATCCAACAGTGGCAGAAACTTCTTGTCGAACCACTGCAGAAATTATTCCGGTCGACTGGGGAACCCGTCGTGATCGTGATTGATGCACTAGACGAGAGCGGTGGAGTAGAGACACGAAGGGACCTCCTCCGCATTCTAGCAGGCAAACATCCGAACCCAGCCGTCCCAAAAATCACAGACCTCTCAGACAAACTGCGCTTCATCGTTACCTCTCGTCCGCTTGATGACATCAATCACGAGTTTCGTAATATTCAACATATTCAACAAATGTCCATGGATGACATTCCAGCAGCAGTCGCAGAGCGCGATATCCGTGCTTACGTATCCAAAGAGTTGGAAGAGTTGGATTTCCAGGAAAAAGAGTTCGCAGTGCTGGCTGAGAAAGCTGGTGGACTTTTTGAGTGGGCACGTCTCGCCTGCGGCTACATCAAAGAATCCCATGCTGGGCTATCTCCAATGGATTGCTACGACGTTGTGGTGTCACGCGATCCTGCCGAAAGAAGAATGCTGTTGCAAAGCATGTACGACCTCATTCTAACAGGTATCATACCTAAGGATACTTCTCCGCAATCGCAGAAACTGCGTTCGACTGCGCTAGCGAGATTTTGCTCGGTGATGGGACAAATACTAGGCACAGCTGAACCCCTTCCCTTAGCTTCCCTGAACGCCATGAGGCGCCATTTTCCGAGGCCAGAGGACAATTTTAACGTCGAGCTTGTAGTAAAGAGCATGGGCTCCCTCCTTAGTGGCACCACCAACCAAGATTCTCCAATCCGACCCCTTCATGCATCCTTCCACGATTTCTTGACAGACGAGCGATCCAGTGGAGAGTTTTTCACCGACTTGTCAAAGGCCCAACGCGACCTTGCATTCGCGTCACTTCGAGTGATGGAACACAGCCTTCGTTTCAATATCTGTAATTTAAAGTCGTCGTATCTGCCTAATAGCGAAGATCCTGGACTGCAAGAACGAATTCAAAAATGTATCCCACCACATCTGTCATATTCATCTCGATTTTGGATTTCGCATGTGCGAGGCACAGTCTTCGACAAGGAGCTCGCGAAAGAAGTGAAATCGTTGTTCGACCACGAGCGGCTGTTTTTCTGGCTCGAGTCACTCGCCTTGATCAATGCGCTCAGCGCTGCAGTTCCTGCCCTTTCACACATTCCCCAGTGGCTAAAGGTGAGATTATTTCTAGTGAGTGCCAGATAGGCTACTGATACGCAACCACAGGACCGTTCTGAATTCAAAGATGTTTCGTTGATCGCAATGGACATACAGAGGTTCATTCAAGTCTTCGGCGGTATGATTTTACACAGCACGCCACATCTGTATGTATCAGCACTCCCATTCTCACCTGCCAACTCTCCGCTATCGAAAAAGATTTCTGTACGGTTTCCGAATACTCTTTGTGTGGCATCCGGACGTGCTATGAACTGGCCGGCTGTTCAGACCGTGCTCAGGGGGCACACTGATGCAGTTTTGTCGGTCTCGTTCTCACCAGACGGCACTCGCATCGTCACTGGTTCAAGCGATAGCACTGTTCGGCTGTGGGATGCAGGGACAGGGGAACCAGTCGGTGAGCCCTTGTGTGGGCACACTCATTCAGTTTTATCGGTCTCGTTCTCGCCGGACGGCACTTGCATCGTCACTGGTTCGGAGGATAGAACTGTTCGGCTGTGGGATGCAGGGACGGGGGAACCAGTCGGTGAGCCCTTGCGGGGGCACACTGAAGAAGTTAACTCGGTCTCGTTCTCGCCAGACGGCACTCGCATCGTCACTGGTTCAAGCGATAGGACTGTTCGGCTGTGGGATGCAGGGACGGGGGAGCCAGTCGGTGAGCCCTTGCGGGGGCACACTTCATCCGTTTGGTCGGTATTGTTCTCACCGGACGGCACTCGCATCGTCACTGGTTCAAGGGATAGCACTGTTCGGCTGTGGGATGCAGGGACGGGGGAGCCAGTCGGTGAGCCCTTGCGGGGGCACACTTCATCAGTTTCGTCGGTCTCGTTCTCACCGGACGGCACTCGCATCGTCACTGGTTCTTGGGATAGCACTCTTCGGCTGTGGGATGCAGGGACAGGGGAGCCAGTTGGTGAGCCCTTGCGGGGGCACACTCATTCAGTTTCATCGGTCTCGTTCTCGCCGGACGGCACTCGCATCGTCACTGGTTCTTCTGATAGCACTGTTCGGCTGTGGGATGCAGGGATGGGGGAGCCAGTCGGCGAGCCCTTGCGGGGGCACACTTCATCCGTTTTGTCGGTCTCGTTCTCGCCGGACGGCACTCGCATCGTCACTGGTTCGCAGGATAGGACTGTTCAGCTGTGGGATGCAGGGACGGGGGAGCCAGTCGGTGAGCCCTTGCGGGGGCACACTTCATCCGTCTGGTCGGTCTCGTTCTCGCCGGACGGCACTCGCATCGTCACTGGTTCGCAGGATAGGACTGTTCAGCTGTGGGATGCAGGGACGGGGGAGCCAGTCGGTGAGCCCTTGCGGGGGCACACTTCATCCGTCTGGTCGGTCTCGTTCTCGCCGGACGGCACTCGCATCGTCACTGGTTCAAGGGATAGCACTGTTTGGCTGTGGGATGCAGGGACGGGGGAGCCAGTCGGTGAGCCTTTGCGGGGGCACACTGATTCAGTTTCGTCGGTCTCGTTCTCGCCGGACGGCGCTCGCATCATCACTGGCTCGCAGGATGGCACTGTTCGGCTGTGGGATGCAGGGACGGGGAGGCCAGTCGGTGAGCCCTTGCGGGGGCACACTAAAGAAGTTAACTCGTTTTCGTTTTCGCCGGACGGCACTCGCATCGGCACTGGTTCAAGTGATAGGACTGTTCTGCTGTGGGATGCAGGGACAGGGGAGCCAGTCGGTGAGCCCTTGCGGGGGCACACTGATTCAGTTTCGTCGGTCTTATTCTCGCCGGATGGCACTCGCGTCGTCACTGGTTCTTGGGATAGCACTGTTCGGCTGTGGGATGCAGGGACGGGGGAGCCGGTCGCTGAGCCCTCGCGGGGACACACTGGTCCAGTTTTGTCGGTCTCGTTCTCGCCGGATGGCACTCGCATCATCACTGGTTCGCAGGATAGCACTGTTCGGCTGTGGGATGCAGGGACGGGGAGGCCAGTCGGCGAGCCCTTGCGGGGGCACACTCATTCAGTTTCATCGGTCTCGTTCTCGCCGGACGGCACTCGCATCGTCACTGGTTCAAGGGATAGGACTGTTCGGCTGTGGGATGCAAGGACGGGGGAGCCAGTCGGTAAGCCCTTGCGGGGGCACACTGAAGAAGTTAAATCGGTCTCGTTCTCGCCGGACGGCACTCGCATTGTCACTGGTTCAAGGGATAGCACTGTTCGGCTGTGGGATGCAGAGACAAGGCAGCCATCGCAACAGTGCGCCGAGACAGATCCTTCGGTATTTGCAGTTGAACAATGTTCCATTGAGGCCACTACTACCATCACATTGAAGACTTGGAACAACCACTCCATTCGTTTCTCATCCAACTCTACCCATGCACTCTGTGACGCCTCTGAGCTGATTGAGGAAGGGTCCCATGATAACCACAGTTCAACTCCCTTTTTCCTGGATAGTGACGATGAATGGGTGTTAGGGCCCAAACGTCAGCTGTTATTCTGGGTACCTCCCGCTTTTCGACACGCATTTTATAGCCCTGCAACTGCATTAGTGATACCCAGAGGAGGTCCTGAGCTTGATTTAAGCCGCATGGCACATGGACTTCACTGGCAACAGTGCCGAGACGGGTGAGTCTCTTCAAAATCCTTTTAGTTCCTCACGCTTACTAAAACCATTACCAAGTTGTGGAGCTTAGTAACGACAATGACCGCAAAATGGATCCATTATGGACATTTCAGATACATTTCACAGAGCGTATAGTGGAACATATTTTGTATCCTATTGAGTTTATACCAGTCCGAGTTCAGAATTGTCCGAGCAAATGACTTATTGAAGAACTAACTGCGTAACTCGTCAAGTTCATACTGGTTTCAGAAACACAGTGAGTATGAGAACACCATGAAAATGATGCGTGCAAGAAAGTTGTGAGCAGGCTGTGAGGCGTGAAAAAAAGTTAGAGAGGGCGAAAGTACTGAGTGCGCCAGAATACTAGTGCATAAGCAAACCGGGAATGAAATCAATGAAATTCAATGCGAAGAGTAGGAGAGGTTCCTGTTGAGTTGCACGCAAGTCTCGGACACGTTCTGCGAAGTAATGCCAACTCAGGTTTTACAGTGAACCCGCTAACAAACGCATAGCCTACTCGTACCGTTATATATGCCTGCCAACGGTAAAATGCTGCCGACGCGGCGGCGACGCCCAATAATATTCGCGCCATCAATCCCGAAGATTCTCGACATGTGTTGAGCTCGTACCTTGACAATCCAACAGTTCCAGCACAATAAATCACATTCAAATATCGGTGACATTGAATGCAAGTGCACCAGATGTCACAACGAGCGTCCTCGTCAAAATATCATGATAGAGGTCAAAGTGAACTGGTGACAATATGATGTAGATCATTTGTTCTTCTTTGTCCAGAACACCGCCACCACGCGCCTGACCAATCATTGTGACCAACAGAAGTCATCTATCGACATCCAACGGGCTATGCATAACGTCTGCTTAAGAGTACAATAATCATTCAATCAAAGTTCAACTAAAAAGCATCTGTAATCATATTGTAGAGGTGAGCAACCAAAAAGTATTTTATTCCATATACAAGGTCTTACGGCGTGCTACACAATGTCTTCAGTGATACGAAAAAATTAGGATAACCTAAGACGAACGATTTATTAATAACGTCGTGTCTCCTGTAAATCATGCATAGTAAGTACACTGCGAGGAAGCAAGAACTCAACAAAGATGCCATATGACACCAAGTCGGCGCAGAGGTAGGTATTTGGGCCATAGGGGAGGGGATGCTGCGATGCGCTGATGATCTTGTAATAGGCTTCTACGAAGCACTGCAGCTGGAGTATACGACCCCGATCTAGCGCGGGTTGCAACATCAGAATTTTGATCATGGCGCAGGTCATGGCTGAAAATGTCTAATTGTTCTCCTCTCCTGGAGGGAAATTTTCTCTTTCGCCTAATCACCAGCGCAGCCGCCACAAAGCGTACCCGAGGAACCTTGAAAGGAGGTTTGGGAAGATGAGACGATGCGAACACATTCCCAGGTAAATCTATCACCCGATAGCTGGGGGATTTGATGATGCTTACCAATAAGTGAAGTTCACCGTTTGGCGTGATGTGCATATGGCTTTGTGCTTGCTGTACTTGATAGATGTGCCACCAACCCCACCACATGATTGGGAGCCTCCGGAAAAGAGCGAACCTTAATAGCGAATGTCTGCTTTGGTAGCGAGAATGCCACGAACTGTGAATCACCGAAAACATCATGCGACCAGCCAGTTGGTGTTCCAAGATGTACAATTGGAGGAGACACAGGCGAGACACAGGCGCCACACTCACCGGTTTCATTATCTCCTCTGTAGGGTTAGCTTAAGAAAAAACGTTGAGTGCATGACCAATAAATCTAATACTAATTATAAACATGTGGCATGCTGCCTCATGCTCAACACGTCACGAGATCTCGACATGCTTCAAGTGCTATGATATTTCCCGCTTTTGAGGTACTTGAACGATTTTGCAGCCCAATATTCGTAATTCTTTACCTGTAGAAGGTTCAACCTCTTCCAAATGAAAATTCACTAGCCAATCCAGTGAACCCGGCGCTAAAATATGTAAATGCTCCGAATTAGTACCGGTCACAGCTGTAGCGAACCACGCCATAGCCTCCCCCAAGTCAGTAGGTGAAATATTGCCAACATCAGACATTTCAGGCTCGAACTGGCGAAGAGCAAAAACGGGACAGATTATCGTCAGAATGATAATACTCGATACAGGCGCGAATCTCACAACAAGCTATCGTTACAGTACGTACTTGGAACAATTGTAATTTAGATGCATGAAGACAACAATCAATGACCAGCACTTCAAAAAACCCTAACGGGCCAAAAAAAACAAGCAAATAGTGATGAGGCCAGACGTGGAGCTGGCGGGTACTAGGTGATGTGTCAGGAATAAATGCTGGTGCGGAACTAAAACCGAGAAAGTCCAAATGAGCCGGCAAGAATGACAAGAAAACTCTCGGCTCTATCAGCATGAGCGAGAAGGTCAAGAATCCAGGGAAGAAAGTCAATACGGCAGATGCCAATATGATTAGACCATGACAAGTCTTCCCATAACGTACGTGCCTCCATTCACGAGACCGACGTTCCCCACATCTTTTCCGCCGAACCCTACGGCTGGGCCCGGGAGGGTGCCTTTCCATCCGCAGGGGTGATATGGAGTGAGGCCAACACTCTCATCCCATGAGTTGCGTTCCTCAACCCACTCGTTGGATACCTCATCTTTGATTGCCGTAACGGGTGGAAGGGGAACGGTAGTTGCTTTTGTTGACTCTACGGGGAAAAGATTGAATGGAAGAAGGGATGTCGGTATCCACTGCGACGGGGACGGAGCACGACGTCGCCTCTTTGCGGACGCCTTGGGCTGTTCTGACGATGACGTAGTCGATTCATCGCGAGCGCGCTTATTCGGTCGCGAATCTGAATCTGGTGATGCAGCAGCACCTGGGGCAACAGCAGCCTCTGCCGGCGGGACGGATACGACTTCTTGTGACGTCCCAGCAGAATCACTAGACGTTATCTGGTTGGTGCGATTCGCAGTGTTTACGGGCTTAAGAATGCAGCGCTTAACGTGACGGTTAAGATTGGACGCAACGCCAAAACGACGGCCACAAGTGTCGCACACAAATGCTATAATTGTAATTGCAAGTTTTAGCGTTGCAAAACCACAGCATTTTTATCGCGTACCTTTTTCTCCTGTATGTACGAGCAAATGCTGTGAGGCAGGGACCCTTGACATGAGCTAGCTATTTATAGCGGCAGAATGATATTGACCTTTCTCAATGTGGAGGGCCTATCAAAAGATTTCTCGCACATCCAGCATGCATGCTTCTTTTCCCGTGGTCTTGGGCCTGAACTTTCACTCTTGTTATTGCGTGAGGACACGGACCTGGAAGAGCTGGCGCACGCAGTGCGAATGGATTGTGTTATCTCTGCAGGGGTGGTTGAAGGTCCAGGCAATGCCAGGGCAGGTGGGAGAGGCGGCGATGAACGAGGTGGAAGAACCATGTTGGAAGATGTTGGAAGCTCAATACAGTAAGAGTTCGACGAAGAAGAAAAATGTGATGACGATGGGCTTTTATCGCATGTAGGGTACGGGTAGTGTAGTTGTTGCTGGTAGAATAAAGGCAGTGGGTCTGACCACTCACATGAGGTATGGCCGCCGGCGATGGTACGAAAGTTAGCTAAAGATGGGGGTATATCTAAAGATATAGGTGGTCCGGTGACCATGGCACGTAGGGCCGACGTTGTCGATGCGCCGCTATCTTGGAGAGAACATCTACCGCTCTGTATATCGTATGCGTCGTAGATGGATGATCTTTCTAAGAAGCCTGCGACCCAATCCGAGGTGTTTGACTGGGAAAGAGATGGACCGAGTTGAGCGCTCTGTATATGGTGCTGCCGAAAATTGGGCTGGTGGACTACTAGAGGGCTTGGACACTGCATCATGGCGTGGACGTTAGGGGCAGCTGCCAGGGTATAGAGGAGGAGGAGGAAGTCTGATGAAGTTCACGCCAATTCTGTGAACAGGAAAGCTTATATATATATAATTTGTTGGGTACATCCGTTGTAACCCTAAAGGTGCGAAGACATAAAGAAAACGAGGTTCAAATCTATGAAGGCCCAGGCAACAAACAGCTGTTTACGGCAGAAATTAGCATTCGACCCCAGCGGCTTGCGCCATTTTCTGCAATCGTAATTAGGCGTGGACCGAACAGCTGGCTGAGGCTGGCTCATCTGAGAACTTGGATAGCTCATCTTAAACTCACCGTTCTCGCAGGAAGCCTCGGAGGCCCGCGTGTTGTTGGGGAAGACTACAGGCTACCGCTGCGGGAAGGAAATTGTTGGACATACTCTAATGGGCTATCGGACCGTGATGATGATAACTAAGGTCTATTTCCCCCACTGGCACGCGTTAACTCGAACAACAACATCTCAACTTCCACTCGATTCTCGGCGGAGCGGAAATACCAAGCTCAGTACGCCTCGTTGTCTGAATAGTACAACGATGGCCTACAGACTTCCTTTCCAGTTACATTCTCTTTGGCCACGCAGGTGGGAGATACGTGAAACGACGATCCCGGTGCATTGAGATGCATTTGAGGAAATGAAGCATTCCTCGTGTGGGATGGAAATAGAAGAAGAGCTTGCTGGATATGCATGCTTGAATCTGAATTTGGTGTATTCTCCTATATTATTAGTCAGTGGAAATGACGCAGCCGCCGGTAGTGGAATCATGGAGGCGGCAGCACAGGAAATTCATTTCTGATTGCAGATAGCAACAAGATCAAGTTCCTTCATAGTTGAACTTCTTCAGGGCCCGAGGCTTAGGCGGAATCAATTACGTTTGTAGTCTCTTGTTAATTTTCAAGGCTTTTGATAAACAATTACAAACAACGCTTTCTTTCTATCCATTATGACAATATCAGCTGCACAAAAGACTGCTATAGAGGATGTCATTGAAATTATAGTTGCAACGACTCCAGCTCGTGGAAAACGTCAATTATCTCAATTGTTTATGGATCTCGTGGATAGATCAGAGTGGCCTGAGTATTACGAGGTATTTCTAATATTCCGCGGAACTGAACCTTGCACATGTCTATTTCATAGGTCATACCCGAGCCCCGATGTATCAACACCATTAAGTCAAACGTTGAACGGAACAGATACAAGGACGCGTTCAACGCGTATACCGATCTGTCGCTCGTGTTTTGGAACGCGTTATTCTACAACGAACCAGATAGTCAAATTGCTACTGATGCACAGACTCTCAAGGTACGTTTTTTTTTGCTTCTTCTTATCCGCGGCGCAATACCGATTAGGCGTTCCGACGTTATCTAGACTGTACTCGAAACTGAATGGCAGAAGAGAAGCGTTCTTCCTGTGCCCCGACACTCGCCACCTCCTTCATCTGCTCAAAAGGTACACGGAACGGGTCCCGCTGCACCGCCGCAGCCCTTTATTGTCCAGCCTTCCACTTCTACAACGACCAAATTGAGGACAACAGCTCCAACGCCCGCTGTACCTCCAACTTCCGAGTCACAGACCGCCAAATCCACACCTCTAAAGGCACAAGTGGCTGCAGAAGAAAGGGTCGGGGATAGTGAGGCGATCGTCCGCCAGCTTGAGAAAACTCTCCCAAGATGGCAAGGCTTTGGAGATCTAGGGATGTCCGAGGTCAGCAAGGCGAGTATTCATGAATAGACCACTCAACAGTGGTGATGTTTAATCCCCGTTTTTATACTTACATATTCGCTCTGCCACAGGACCGACTAGTCGAAATTGCCCACAGTCCTCCCAAGACTCACACGCACGAGGATAATCGCGACCGGACCATGCTGACCGCAGCAGGAAATTTGACTGTTCCCCCAATTGTCGACAAGCTTCCCCCCGAAACGAGTGTGTTTTTTGTTGTTGTTTTCTAATCCGCTTACACAATTTGTTAGTAAACCATTTTGATCGCTCTCCAGACACAAACGAGCTGTTCTGGTTTGCCGCTCCTCCAATGAATACCGCTCGGACACCACCACCACAGCATAGTTTGGCGTACTTGCATTTTTTGGCGACGAAACGCAAGAAAGAGCTGGGCGCGGGCCCAGACGTCATGGATGTCGATGGTGAAGTTGCTTCCACAGGTCCTTCAGATCGACAGCGTATAGTTGCGCCTCCAACGGTTACCGAATTCCTGCAAGCAACCATAAATTCAACATCTACCGAGCATCTTTAGACAACTCATCTGTTCCTACTGGTATAATAACTAGGTTGGTTTTTTTTTGGTCTGCCCGCCTCGTACTCATTGGTCGTCATGCCATACATACAGACTTAATTGCTGCCCAGAAGAATTTCATCTTTTAACAGTCCTTTCAACGCTGTTTTCTAACGTATTCGTCAATATTAATTCACTCTACTCTATTTAAGCGCGAATATGAGTCAGGAAGAACTCGAGCTATCTGTATCTGCGCAATGCCTAGGTGAAATGTATTGCAACGCGTTCTCGAGTCAAGTGAAATCAAGTTGGACGTAAGTTATATATCCACGCATCGAAACATCTTGATTGTTACTAGATGTCCTTTGTATTGAGACGTCGGTACTGATAGGTTACCCCATTCTACCACTACCTTTACGACTACATCGCGATAGGTCGTTAATGCAGTCTTCAACCTCGTGCCGTTCAATTCCGCGGATGGCGTGATCTTATCAGCGTCGACGAGTGACTCTTAGGCGAAGTAATTGAGTCTGCTTCGCGAGTAAAAATCGAGGGGATGGTGCTCGACAAACAACGATCTCGCAGGAGGTTAACATTATTCTTTGGTTCCAGACACGTTAATCGAAGATGGGCCCCATTTATTACGTTCGGCATGACGATGTTTTATATGACGACACAGCAACAAGACCGATCTGAGGGCAAAATCGGCCACAGACCAATACTTGCTGTGCGCCCCAAATTCCGATCTTACAACAAAAAGTCTGATTCTTCCCAGGGCTCCCATTCAAACTCGAGGGGCCTCATGCATATGTATTAGATCTCCAAAGCGATCGCCTTCACCTTCGACCTCCCTCCCAACCCCCTTTCACCGTCGCGCAAACATGTGGCTTCGGGGTTGGAAGCCGGCCCAAAGATCCTCCTCCGCAAACTACGATATAACGACGGCCTCCTCAGTCTGCGAGCCTGGTTCTTCCCAACGCGAAGTTTTCTCTGTCGCCATATATACCGCCCCGTAGCGCCGTTACGTGTATAGAACTCGCTCGACGGACGTATGTAATGATCCAGTTTCCCCTACATACATAGGATAGGGACGGCGGTCATTTCCATGTCTTCTTTATTATGGGAAACACCGCGACTGGGGCCTCGTGCCGCGCTATTTACTATTTACTATTTTTGATTTTTTAAATTTCCTACGGAATACATTACGAGCACGTCCGATTGTGCAAGTGCTCGCGAGAAGAGCTCTTTCCTCTTGTCTACTAAAGAGGTAATTTCCTGATCGTGCTTCTGCTGCGGCACGCCCCTCCGTGTTCGAGACCTGGCCATGTTCATTACGGAGGCGTGGCTATTGAGTATTTCGAGTTGTTGAAGGAGAAGCTAGCGGACTGATTCTACTGTGCAAGCTCTGGGACTTTGCGGCTTTTGCTGTTTCTTGAGGATCCTTGTTTTTACCATTGGCAGCTAAGATCAACGGGTGTGACAATCCTTGTACATATGACCCAAATATGGTAACCTGATTCCTTATGCCACTCGTCTGACAAAACCGCATCACTGCCTTCTGTAGATTTATCCTATAAACTTTTGCAATAGACTGTGACTAGTTCTGATCTACAAGTTGGCGCCTTCACGTCCGGGGAATTGGAAACTGAAAATATTGGAATAGGATGGAGTAGGTGTGAAATTCGAATCATGGATCTCTAGAAGAGAACGAAAGATTGAAAGAATGCCAGAAGCATGTCCACATGATCAATCAAAACATTGTATTTTAATAACGGCGGAAGTTCTTGTCTTGCGAGAGGATGGGAACAATGTGATGTACAAAAACACCGATAGGACGCGCGGAGAACACAAAGAAACTCCGTGACCCCGCTTTGCCTATATTTTGCGCGTGATAGTAAAATGAGTAGGATTGCGAAAGACAAAACTGGCCCAGGAATAAAGAGTCCACATTACATACAAAATATTGCGCGTCCTATCCAAAACCATAAACACCTTACTCAAACCATTGGAATGGCATCGGAGTGCTGCCTGGTGTGTGTGGTGTGTGTGGTGTTGAAAGACGTATCCGTCCGCAGCGGAGGTGTAAATGAACCTGGGAAAGAGAGGTAGGCCGTCTGGGGCTGTGGAGAGTACACAACACCATATTGCGACGGAGACGAGGATTGCCCATACTGCACAGCTGCAGGGGAGCCGAACGAGTGAGAAAAGTTGGATGAGCCGGACGGAAAACGATCATGTGTCATGCGAGTTGCTGTGCCATTGCTCCTATCTATGAATGGCTGCTGGTTGATGACAGTGGCGTAAACTGCTTTCTTGTACACGTGGCGTCTGTACACTAGATAGGCGCCAACGGCAAAAAGCGAGAGAGCAGCCAAAGCGCCAATGGTGCCACCGACTATCGCACCCACGTTAATTGAATCCGACCTGGAACTTGCAGTGCTGGATGAGCTTGAGCCTGAACCGCTAGATGACAGCGAGGCGCCTGGGGTGATGTAGGAAGAATCTAAACCAGAATAACAACAGTGGTGAAGAGATTTAATCAACCTAACTTACTCGTTTGGTAAGTATTGTTTGCATCTAGGATATTGAAAGTCTCATATGTCCATGTTGTTGCTAAAATACCTGTCAGTTAGCATTATACATTCGGAAGACAGAACAAACTCACGATTAGTAGCAGCCCAAGCAGGTATGGACGCATCTCCAGAAAGCACATATCCAGAAGGGAAATATCTGTGAGATATTGTGAGCGCAACTCAACAAATCATGAAACATGAACAAACTGCTCTGTCCATGATAGGTTGGTGCATCCGGACGCCCATTCAGGCCATCTATTTTATGTGATCATTAATGTTTCCTAGGGAGCACGAGATGTATGACTTGCTGCCAGGTAGAATTAGCTCCTTGACATAGACTGCAGGCCATCATGAGATTGTAGGACGACCAAGAACTACTCCAATATCAGAACAATCTGAGACTGAGCTGTTACTCCCACTTACCAATAACATTGATTTCCGCTGGTAGCGTTTGGCAAGGAGTACGAATAGCCAGGAATCAGGGCTGGTTGGATGTAATCTTGGAGTGCGCACATGAGTTTACCGGCGAGAAAGCAAAAAAAACCACATGCTATCCTCAGAACATGCAGCCTCTACACGAGCGACTGTAAGGCAAGGCGACTCGCCTTGACCGTCGTTCATCCATGAGTATCCATCAAGGCAGGTTGCAGTCGAAATGACATTGCGAGAAACTGGCAGGTGCCGTGGATGCACTTGTACCGCCATGACGAGACCAGTTGAAATCACAGACAGGACAAGATAAAAACGCGAGGACGTGATCATATCGTGGGCGTTGATGCACTGGCAAAGGGCCAGGGATATAGGCAAGTAGACAGGTTATCCGAATCATTGAGTACAATCATGCTCTTATCTCCACGCTCCAACGAGCTCGGAAGCTTAGACATATCTGGTGACCTTGCCAAGGACATCATCGTGGTACATAAGGAGGTGACAAACAAGTCCAAATTTGTAACAAATTTCAAACCACTATGACGTTGTCGACCTAGTATAAAACTAGTAGCTTGTTTCAGATTATCAACGCCTGTGCGGCTTATTACCCACCGCTATGCGTCAACTCGCCCAGCTGACCTCCGAATTAGTATTAACCTTGTAATATCGCTTCGAACCATTGTGTTGCAATTGTGTCTGGGCGTCTGTGCAGTTGTCAACTGGTCCGTGACAAGTTGGGTCTACGACAGAAGCATGCCGACATCCTACCTGATTTCAGTGAGAACGTTGTCATTTTAACAACAGCATCATAAGATAGCGAGAACGACGGCACCGATGCTGGCATACTGATAGAATGCGGAGTAAGACATTCCCTGATTCCCGAGCGCGCCTTACCTGTCATGGAAAAGTGAATAAAATAGTGGAGATTGGTAAATACGTATAAGGTACCGAATACGAGTGCGTCCCACATTTCGAGGCTGTTAAACCATTAGTATGCCACCGGGATGTCGGCTGTTATTAGTGTAATTGTTCGCGAAGGAGATGATAATGAACCTTGCAGGGACGAGTATGTAGCCTGAGGTTATGAATAACATGCGGTCCCATGCTGCGGCTGCGACCGAGTTGTAGACTGGCCATACAACCCAAGAGCGTCCGACATTGATGAAGTAATTTTTATATGTATGCAAGCATAATTCTGTTGTGTTTGTAGATATGATGATTAGATACACGTACAACAAATCTACCTTTGCATAGCTTGTATATCCAGGGTCGTATTAGAATCTGCACTGTGTACCTCTCGCTAGTCTAGCGCTTCGGGATTTGCGTTGTATGCGACATCTGTTTATATCCCGCTGTCCCTACACTGATCTGATCTGCTATTTTATCATTTCTGCGGTGATTAGCGATATAAGGTTGGATGTATCGGAAGGGATACGCCTGTGTATGCCTGGGAATATAAAGGCAGTCCCTTGTCGGTTGATGGCAGGGACACGGACCCCTTTCCTGTATGTGTGGCGTCTGTATAGTATATAGGCGCCAATGGAGATAAACAAGAGTGCAACTGCGCCTCCGACAGTACCGCCAACTATCGCACCTACATCGATTGATTTTGAGTTTGAACTTGAACTTGAACCGCTAGATGAGGGTGAGGGGCTTGGGGTGATGTAAGTAGAAGAATCTAGACCAGATCAACAGCAGTGGTGAAGAGATGGAATCAACCTAACATACTCGTTTAATAGACATCGTTTGCAGCTTGGATATTGAAAGTCTCGTATATCCATGTTGTCGCTAAAAGTACTCGTCAGTTGGTATCCCTCTGTCCATGATAGGTTGGTGGTACATGCGGATGCCCATTAAGGCCATTTAATTTATGTGAGCATTAATGTTTCCCAAGGAACACGAGATGGATGACTTGCTGCCAGGTAGCATTAGCTCCTTGACATAGAGCACACGCCATCATAAGATTATAGGACGACCAAGAACTGCTTTCATATCAGAGAAACAATTATCATGCCCACTTACCAATAACATGGATTTGAAATTCGGTCGAGGCATTTGGCAAAGGGTATGAATAGTCAGGGTCCAGGATTGGTTGGTCATAGTCTTAAAGCGCGCACATGACTTCACAGTCAAGATACAAGAAGAATCCACATGCTGTTCCCAGAACATGCAGCCACTACATAAGCGACTGTAAGGCAAGGAGAATCGCCTTGATCGTCGTTCATCCATGAACCATGAGTATTCATCAATATTGTTGCAGACGATGTGACGGTGCGAGAGACTGGGTGCACTTGTACGGCCAGGATAGCCGAAATATATCGAATAATAGACACAAACCGATGAAAACGCGAGGACACCGTGTTAGAGGAGCTGGCTAGTAGTGGGATGCACTAGGGGATGGGCCTATCAATTAAAGACTCAGATACCTGTGCACGCGGACCGGACTCACATATAATGATCATCCAGTGTGTGAATCGAATGAGCACTGTAGGATATCAGTTGAAATGCTATTATTACTTAGTGTTTACCGGCCGTATCACCAGTTCATGCATCTCGTCGTGCATCCTCACTAAACCTACTTGGGTAAATAAAACTAAATGCCTTGCTGTACGTAATTACATAAATGATTGCGATCTCGTGACAAGAAATCGAACAGAGTTCAGGCTGAAGCGGCCCTTCGGAGCTTGAATATACGGAGCATTTGTGCCGTGAAAATACCGAGCGGAGTCAGCGGACTGCGAAGTCGGCCAATGTATTTACGTAAGAATCAGGGAACTCACATGGTATACAACATATTCTTAACGACTTCAGAAATGCATCCCATGAGAGGCGCACATGAATTTTTTCAGGCTGTGTCACAGCACGCGTATATATTTACTAGTATTGCAACAAGTAACAAACGAAATTTCAATCTCAACTTTCGTATTAGGTCCATAATATCGCCATCATGTGCTTCGACTTGTCTTCAAAAATAGCATCTGTTTCCGAACCGTTTCGATGAGATCATCGCCTGTGCGTCTACGATGGGTGGGAATTTACTTCTGACCACACCGCCAAGCAACGTACTTGGTAGCCTTATAATGTCGCTTTGAACCAATGTGTTGGAATTGCGCCTTCACGTTTGTGCAGTTGTCAACCGGGCCATGACAAGTTAAATCTGGAAGAGAACGAAGTAACGACCGAAGCATGTCAACATCCTACGTGATTTCAATGAGAACATTGTCATTTCAACAACAGCATCATGATCATAGCATTATTACAAGACGGCAGGGACGACGGCATCAATGACATATTGACAGGATGCGGGGTACGGTAATAAATTCCCAGATCCCCGTCTTGCCTGTCATGGAAAAAATAAGTAAATCGCGAAGAAGATTGGTCAAGAGATAATAGGTACCGAATACGACTGTCCAAGGTATAAGGAGATACCCTACTGTCAAACCATTGGTATGACATCGGGATGTCGGCCGTTATTAGTCTGTGTCGTGTAAACAGATGCATCTGTTCGCGGAGGAGGTGATGCTGAACTTTGCAAGGATGGGTATGTAGCCTGAGGTTGTGAATAATATGCGGTCCCAAGCTGCTGCGACGGGGATGGGGACTGGCCATACAACGCCAGAGGACCCGACATCGATGGAGTAAAGTGGGACATAGACATATCGGAGGGGATACGGTTGTGTGTGCCTGGGAATACAAAGGGAGTTCTTTGTTGGTTGATGGCAGAGACATGAACTCCTTTCCTGTATATGTGGCGTCTGTATAATAAATAGGCCCCAATGGCGAGAAGCAAGAGTGCAGCTGCGCCTCCGATGGTACCGCCAACTATCGCACCCACGTCAGTTGATTTTGATTTTGAGCTTGAACTTGAACTTGAACCGCTAGATGACGGTGAGGCGCCTGGGGTGATGTAGGAAGAATCTAGACCAGAATAACAACAGTGATGAAGAGATTTGATCAACCTAACTTACTCGTTTGGTAAGTATTGTTTGCATCTAGGATATTGAAAGTCTCATATGTCCATGTTGTTGCTAAAATACCTGTCAGTTGGCATTATGCATTCGGAAGATACAAACTCACGATTAGTAGCAGCCCAGGCAGGTATGGACGCATCTCCAGAAAGCACATATCCAGAAGGGAAATATCTGTGAGATATTGTGAGCGCAACTCAACAAATCATGAAACATGAACAAACTGCTCTGTCCATGATAGGTTAGTGCATCCGGACGCCCATTCAGGCCATCTATTTTATGTGATCATTAATGTTTCCTAGGGAGCACGAGATGAATGACTTGCTGCCAGGTAGAATTAGCTCCTTGACATAGACTGCAGGCCATCATGAGATTGTAGGACGACCAAGAACTACTACGACATCAGAACAATCTGAGACTGAGTTGTCACTCCCACTTACCAATAACATTGAGTTCCGCTGGTAGCGTTTGGCAAGGAGTACGAATAGCCAGGCTCCAGGACTGGTTGCACATAATCTTAGAGTGCGCACATGAGTTTAGAGCCAAGAGACAAGAAGAATCCACATGCTATTCCCAGAACATGCAGCCTCTACATAAGCGGCTGTAAGGCAAGGCGAGTAGCCATTACCGTCGTTCATCCATGAGTATCCATCAAGGCAGGTTGCAGGCGAGGAGACAGTGCGAGAGACGGGGTGCACTTGTACGGCCAGGATAGTCGAAATATATGGAATTATAGACATAAAACGATGAAAACACGAGGGCATCATGTTGGAGGAGCGGGCTAGCGATGTACTAGGGGGATGGACCTGGAAGGGCTGTCATTTGTCAAATACCTGTGCGCGCGGTCCGGACATGTGTGAATCAAATGAGCGCTCAGGCTAGATTAGTTGGATTGGTTTAATGCTATTTAAGTATTACTTACCACCAGTTCCATGCATCCTTAAAAACCCCACACTGTCTAGCACAGATCTTAAAACTGCCTAAACAAAAATAAATTATAATGCCTCATAAATGAATACCATCTGAGTCAGTGACAAGAAATCGATGGGATAGTTTTGAGGCCGCCGTGACAAGGGTAGGCGGAGCTTGAATACACAGACCCTCAAAATGCCGAGCGGAGTCAGCGGGCTGCGAAATCGGCCAATCTGGCACGGGCACTTGAAAGCCTCATTAAAGCCCGTGCAACAGCAACTCGGAGCACACATAGTATGCAACATATTTTTCAAAACCACGTTGGAAATGCATCCCATGGAAGGTCGTTTTAGGCTGTGTGTCATGGGAGTTAGTAGTATCTAAGCTGTGCATGCGGCTATTCCATTGCTCTCCATCTGTCAACGCTAAGCAGTCAGGCCCATCTCGAAATCCGGTAGCAGTCTTCGAATTTTCCCAGTTTGTAAAAACGGAGGTATTCCTGGTTCACTCATTCCTATCATGGCCATTCACATTAAATTACCAACTTGGTCCACGGGGTTTCATTCCGAGAAGTGACACTGGGCGTACCTACTATCCAATACCTATGGCCCGCGCTTAACCGTCTCCCAGCATTCAACGGTCACCTCGTAGCCTCTTCGTTGTTACTGTTTTCTTTGTAGGTCCCATTCGCTGCTGCCAGTGGTCGGCTTACAGGTCATTGCTTCATTGCCAGCTCAATTGCGTTTCTGGCCCTGCAGCATCTTTCGCATAGCTTCTTTACAAGCTCTCTCAACCTCGCTAACAGCCAATTGAGCCAGAATGTCATGTCCAGCTTGGTCCGTGAACGACAGTGGGCAATCGCCATGTGATATAGTGGCGCAAGTGTACAATGCTTGCTCGAGTACCACGTGTAAGCCCCCTACCTATACTTTTCGTTGTGATGTGCTTGAGTCGCTTCAGATGGTGCCATCTCCCCTTCCTCTTTTGAAGACTCCTTCATCCCCGTTGGCGCAAATGCGACCTTATGCACTTGGTAAGTCATATTTGTGTCAATGCAGTGAGATTTTTTCAAACGAAAATGGGCATCATGAACAGCTCCTGGGCAAGTTACAACTTGCTAAGTGCCTGTATGTGTTGTGTCACGGGATTGCCGTCTTTCGTGAGGTAAGCCTCTTAGGTCCACTCGCTGTTTGCTGTACCAAACTTGGCATAGCTGGGATGCATGGATAAAGAATTGCGTCGCATTAACGTCAACAACAACGTGAGTTTATATATATTTATTTTCTACTGATATGGTGTTTACATGTCTCTCAAAGATACTTTCCTTGGGATTCGGGAAAAAGGCTCCCTTCTAACACAACAATGCCTTATTATGCGAGCTATTATCGTAAGTTCTGACAGTGGGTTCGCTGAGCTCCCTTATCACGAATGTTCTTGCAGCCGGTAACTACACCAATCAGACATTTGACGAGAACTTTGTCTCTGATATCGGCGCTGGGTGTAAGCTTATCCGATCATATCAGTCAAATGCGCACTGACTTTTATTAGCAAAACCCGACTTGAATGGATCACCTCTTTCTAGCACTTCGTCCTCTTCGAGTTCATCATCTAGTTCATCTGTTGGTCCTATTGTTGGAGGTATCATTGGGGGAATAGTTCTACTGCTTCTATTATGTGGCTTCTTCTTCTTCATTATTTGCCGGAAGCGCAGAAGAGCAGCGCAGTTTCCGCACATATGGAATGGTTCACACCTCGCTGTGGCGACCAAAGACTCGACGACTCGCGGTCCCCTCGCACCATCGGGGTACCCTCAAACATCAGCTGCGATGTCTACATCTGCTTACACTATTCAGCCCAATCATATTCGCAATGCTCCTTCAGCAGCGAGCCTCCATTCGCTCCACATCGCTTCGCCCACTTCTGCCGGGCATACCACGTCTTTGGCGTCCCCTAACGCCCCTGTGTTAATACCCGTCAGCGATGTAGCCGATGTGATTACTCCATTCCTTGCTACCCGACCGTCAACCCGACCAGGCACTCCGAACAAAAAGAGCGCTACAAGAAGCCACGATCAACCTGCGCATGAGCCCGCTGCGTCACGCCACTCTCCAAGATCACGCATGAACCCACCCCCTTATACTCCATCATCTCCTACATCCTCAACCCATTCTCGCACTGGGTCCAACACTTCCAGGAGGCTTGATGTCATGAGGCACTTCAGGCGGGCAAGCGGCTCGGGGGATGCGACCATCGCCTCAGTCATGGACCAGAAGAAAACGCACGCCCCGAAGATGCACTCTGTAACCAGTGTTGAGAGCTCCGTAAGTGGTGCGAGTGATAATGGACGGAATATAAGGACTACCCTTGAACGCACTACAACGACGGCTGCTTCAAGTTCGCGTCGACCCGCGGTGTAAAAAATATCTTTGTATTTGTCTCTTCTTGACCCTCATTTGTCTTTCATTGGGTGTGACCAATACATGCGGTATTGGACTGTGATCGTATGTTTCATCTATGTAGTAACGGATCTTCTGTGCGACAACTCCCGAATAGAGTATGGTACTCAGAGCGTACTAGCATGGCCATTACTGTCATCCTGAGTTGATGGCATGACTACCGGACAGGAACGTCCAAGCAGGTGTACGCGTTGCGGGAAATGATAGCACGATAGTGTGCACATATACGATACGATCAGATACTCAATGTTATCTTTCTCTTGACATTTTATAATATCAGTATCCACAGAACTTTGTGTAATGGCTTTATACATGAAAACCGTTTTGTCTTGGCCACAGCGGCATCGAAATTTACCCTATACCTAAGTTCTTGGCCTTTTACATTAATTGCAATCCGTTTCGCTTTAATCGCCTCTTTCCACCGCGGGTTGAGAGAGTAACATGACTTGCAATAGTGATGTCGAGTCCGACACCGCCAGCATCAATGACACTGGAAACACTTTCATGCGGGAACTGTTTGCGAAAGATTTTGGACTTCATCTGTTGTTGGGTCAGGAGTTCGCCGTGATCCAACGATAAGCATAGCTTTCAAACGCCAACTCGCGTAAAATGCGCGTATCATACGAACATTGGTCCACGTCCATATTCAATTTCTTCACCTAGACCTGTCCCTAAAGCAGTACTGGGAAGGCAGACAGGAGACCAGTCTAAGAAAACGGCTAAATATATACAAAAACCAATCCCTTTTGGGCTTCTGGTACCCCTGCAACAATATCCATCATCGCGCGGATTTCACTTGAGACATACGCATGTCCAAAGAGCCGGGTGAATGACTGAAGGTTTGATAGGAGAACTTCCCGATCGAGGACGAGTCCACGCCAGTGCGTGTCCACTGCATCAGAAGTTACATCAGCATCCAGACCTTGTTCCGCCCCAAGACACCCATGACTAGCAATGGGATGATCGCATACTGAGAGAAGCGATTATCAGAATGATCTATACACCATATACATAAACAAATCCTTACCTTACCTGGCTCTCAGTCTTCCCATATCAAGATCTTTGATGCAGGAACGAGTCCAATCGTGTATCATTTCTCCCTTTGTGTTTGCCACACACGAACAGGTTTGCTTTCTAGATTCGGAAGCTGAATTACACTCACCTTTCTCCTGTATCGTGTACAATCTGCAAGAAGATCCTATAAATGGTTCATTTTCAACGACTGCGCATAACGGAGCAACAACATACCGCGACTGCATGCGCGGAAACCTTGGAGAAGTAGCCACGCTTGTCGCGCACTGCGAAAGCGGTGCTTTCGGCAACCGGACCGCGTTCACTTGTGACTTCAAGAAACCTGAGCTGGGGTTAGATATCGGATAGCTCTTTCTATGCATCGCTCGTAATCGTATTCAAATCGCTACAAGCTCACCACGAATGGGGTGCCAGTAAGACAAAGCCCTTGAAGCTTTTCAGGGTCATGCATGCCTGAGACACCAATAACAAGAGATAATCGGGTTTACAGTGTCGTCATCGGTCGCTTACGGGGAGCTTTCACGAGTCCACTAGTCTTAGAAGGAACACTAGGCGATTCTTGAGATTTGCTGCTTTCGACTCTCGGAGCGTCTTCTTTATCAACGCGACGGAAGTTATGGTCTTTCTGAGACTTTGAGTTTGAATGAGTGATTAGAGGTTCATTCATGCACATTGCACATACACCATTTTGCACACGAGTATCGAGCCTCCTTCAAGTTGTTCTGCTTTCTCTCGGACGAGCAGCTCCTCCAGGTCCATCGCTTAATGCTTGAAAAGGGTGAGCGAGAAGCCAGAACAGACCCACCAATCTTGTTGTTTACTGCATTGCTAAACTTGATGTTGAAGCGATGATTGCCTCTTTTTGACGACTATCATCTTCCAATGATGCAAGAAATAACTGAAAGGCGGACATATATGTTAAATTTAAAACAGAGATCAGGAGGACCTGCAGCCTCCAGCAGTTCTTCATCCTTGCGAGTGGTGCCAGGCCCAGGCGAACCCAGAAAGTCTTCAGATTGTGTGGTACTCCTTCGTTTTATTATCTGAAGATTTCATAATAGGGCTTCATGATAGACCGCTGTCCATTGTTTCCGCTGGGATAAAGATACAGACCAGTGGCGATGGCGATGGCGATATGATGGCGATATATTTGATGTCCAAACCTCGATAGCTGCGTTAGTTGCCCTTAAGAATCAGATTAATGAGAACAAAGATTCTCTGATCTTTTCAGACAATAGCAACCAGTGTTTTTTGCAATCACCGCACTGATGGTATACTAAATCCTAGAACATGTTGAAGGAGCTTAGATGGGCAAGTCACCTGCAATGAGATCTAACTTACCTTACATGAATGCTGAGCATCACAGCATAAAGAGAGTTCAATGGTGCTGTTTCGGTGGCCTGCGGTATACTAACCGAAAAAATTACATAGAGCCTGGGTGAGTCGGCATGCAAAACAAAGAGGGATCCTGAGGTGTCTGCTATGATACAGCGCGAGTTCTGAGAGCACTACCAGGCTTCTGGGGTTCGAGCAAGGGGAAAACTCTAGCAACTCACCAATATTTAAAACGTTGACATATCGCATCAGCGTCCAACATCTATACTAGTGTGCGAGGATCATGACACAGCGATCCTCGCCTACTACTAGTAGTATGTACTTTGTAGTAAGTAATAAAAGTGGCACACCGGTGTCTGGCAAAAATTTGTGCGCTTACATAAGCTGATTGCATTGATATTATGAATCATGTCATATCATGAACTACTACTGCCGCCAAACTACCGCCTGGCACAAGCCTGTCTCAGACCTTCCATCGTTGCAATCTTCTGTTCATGTCTGCCTGATTTCGGGTCAATTGAAAATTTATGTTGAACTGAAATGTCGAGTTTTATGTCGTTGTTCAACACTTCCAGGCATCCAGTGACGATGAATCCTCGTGACAGACCATCAGATCCTCTTTCACGACTCCGCTACGCCCTCGAAACAATGCCAAGTTCACGAAAGTATATATTCTCCTCCGCAACCCGTGCAGAGGTTCTATCAGAGCTTTACGATGCGTTCTGGGGATCATATTCACATCTCTTCCTCCCATTGTCCAATTCCAACCTCCCCATGCACGCTACTCTCAGTAGCGTTCAAGCAGATCTAAGCTTTGCTGGTGCCGGTTCAGAGGATCCCATTATTCCGGGAAGGCCATGTGGTCATATCTTTAGCAAGGGAGAGAGTTGTTTCCGTTGCAAGTCAGTAGCCCGCTTGCCATCCTGTCAATAATTCACAATACTCCTTCAGAGACTGTGCTCTCGATGATAGTTGTGTTCTCTGTAGCCGTTGCTTTCATTCCAGTGATCATTCAGATCATAATGTCAGCTTCTTCGTGCTCAACAGGCCGGGGGCTGTTGTGATTGCGGAGACATCGAGGCCTGGCGTAAACCTATCTCATGTCCTTTCCACCCACTTGCTCCCCATGTCCAAGCACAGATTGAACAGGCCTTGAGTGCAGTTGATGCAACTCCTCGAGTCGCACAACGTTCTATATCTGAAGAGATTCCATTCGTCGAGGATTACCCATACAGAGTCGCTATCCCGCCCGACCTACGTGATCTCATGAGTCGCACTATTGCATATGCGCTCGACTTTATCCTTGACACCCTAGACTACTCCCCGGATGAAGCGACAGTGCCTTCTCATGAGGCTGACCTACGATTGCAGCCCTCAGCAGATCCTATGCAAAAGGACCAGTATGCCATCATCATCTGGAACGATGACAAGCACTCATTTGATGAGGTCATCAAGCTTATATGCGAGATCACTGGCCATGACAAGAAGACGGCAAACATCATGGCGCGTTCTATTGACGATGCGGGCCGTGAAATAATCGACATCAACGATGACGTTCCCAGACTCCTCGAAGCAGCGCACTTGATGACAAAAATTGAACTTGGTGTCACGGTCCGTCGTGCATATGATACCTTTCGCGAGCAGGTTTCTTGTGTCATTATCGAGTGGCTGCTTGATCTCACTCGAAGCCGGCTGGGGGCGGATACATTGATAATCAAAGAAATTATCGCTGCGGAGCTTCTGTCACCGAGACGGCGGGAAAACACGTTCTTCACTTCTGGTCCGCAAATCCCGGACCTCACTGCAGATCTGGCGCGTCCATGCCGTATTGATTGGTTATTCGTCTATCATACTCGACTATGGAAGAAGCCCCGGATACATTTGAAAGCAATTTATGCGTCGATCTTGACACTTTCGCATCCTCATAAAATTGCCGTCGGTACGCCACAATGTTACTCATCGTCAAAAGCTCATTTTGATGTATTGCAGCGTCCCACTTTGCCAGCATCTACCACCGCGTCGCCGACGCTTATCTTCTGGTTGACCGTGAAGCAGAAACATCCATAAAGTATTTCGCCCTCCAACTTTTCACTGCACCATCCGTTGCCCTGCATATCGTTTCTGAACACGATCTTATGATACGTCTGCTCGACATCATCGTCAACTTCTTCACCGACCACATTGAGGACAAGCACATCCTCACCACGTCTCCTGCGCAACAAGACATAAACGTTGAGAGCCCCCCATTCAGAAGTAAACGCTTCATGCCTGTCTTTAGTGATCTCCGGTATCTCTGTCACAATCAGCCTGTCCAACAGCTCATCGCTCGTCACCCGACCTTCATACGCAAATTTGTTAAGGTCTGCCAGGTCTTCATGTGTATCAGCCCAAACAAGCGCGTTGCTTCGAGCCATGTCGAGTATGAAACGGACGTGTGGATCAGCGTGTTCAACGTAACACTTTCGCTTTCCCGTGTCATCAAAGTCTACGGCGAAGCCTTTGCATTTGCGAACCCAACACAGCTTGTAGGAGCAATCACAACTGTCGTGCGGGAGATCCTCGCCGTGTGCACTCTCTCGACAGATAGGCTCGACAAGGAAAAGTTTTCAAAGCCGATGCTACACGAGGTCGAGTTTGGTGATGCGCAGTATCAGATCGTCGATTTCAACGTGCTGGAAGGATGGGTCAGCTTCCATCACTCCCTTCACTGGCTCCTTGCAGACCTGTTGAAGCATATTGATATTTTGTCAGAGGAGTCATTGAAGCAGATCGGGTTGTCTGGTGTCCGGGACTTGTTTCTGCGCCCTTTCAATGAGGGCGCCATTCTCACATTAATTGATTTCCCTTTGCGAGGTAAAATAAGCTCATCAATATTGCAGCTCGTCTAACTGTGGTTTCGCAGTGCTCGCTATGATTGCCCAGATTAGGGCAGGATTATGGGTCCGCAATGGCTTCCCTATCCGTGGTCAGCTCTTGCACTATCGTGATTTCATGCTCCGTGAGCTCTGCTATGACCAAGATCTATTCATCCTCCAGTCATCTCTTATCATCCTCGATCCCAATATCATCATTGTCTCCATCCTCGACCGTTTCGGCTTGCTCTCGTTCTTCCGCGGTGAAGTCGAGAAGTCCCCTTATGAAGGCGCCCATCTTTTGAGCATGGTCGAGGAACTACTCTACGTCCTTATCACTATTCTTGGCGAGAGAGCCAGTGCCACAAAGCTCCCATTCCAGCGTGCCATCCGTCGCGAGATCGTACACGCACTCGCGGCGGGGCCAAGTTCGTTCACTGATCTTGCCAAGCGCGTCTCCGAGAGGATGGTGGATGATGTATCTTTCGAGCGCGTCCTCAAGGACGTATCCTACTTTCGCGCACCTGAGTCGACATCTGACACCGGCGTGTATGAGCTCAAGGACGAAGCTTATGATGAGGTGGATCCATTTACCTTCCACTACACGCGGAACAAGCGCGAGGAAGTGGAAGTCATCCTTAAGAACAGACTTCGGAAAAAGACAGGCGTGAAAGACCCAGTTATTGTCCCGAAACCGTTGACCATCACATCCGGCCCGTTTTCGATACTCCCGTCCGTCCTGGAGTCTGAGGCGCTTCTTCAGGTCATGTTCTATGCCATATACAACGTGATTGCACTCACCGATAGTGCGGGGACGGCCCCGCCCTCCGCTGAGGCTATCCTCGACCAGACATTTCAACTCATCATGCTAGCGCTCGTAGAACGACCTTCTGTTTTCAGCCATGTTTCTGTCATCAAACCCTTTGCAGAAGGAAAGAAACTTGCCGATATCATATGCGCCATGGAACATGACGAAAAATACAAACCCTACAAGAGCCGCATCGACTGGATTCTCATAGAGGTTTCCAAGCATGTTCCAGAAGGGGTGCAGCCTCCTCGCAAAGTCCTGAACCTTGCTGCGCCAGCACCTGATGTTGAGGGTGTCAAAAAGCGTGCGGCTAAGGCACGCCAAGAGGCCATCATGGCAGAGATGAAAGCTCAACAAGTGAGCTTCTCGCTTAATTTCGAGGAAGAGGAAGAGGAAAATGAGCAGGATATGGATGAGACATCTGAAGAACTTTCTTCGTATGGCACTTGCATCGTCTGTCAGGAAGATCTCAACGAGGCCAAAGCGTTCGGCTCTCTTGGGCTCGTACAACCCAGCCGGTTGCTCAGGAAACACCCAGACAGTCATAGTCAATATCTCAACGAGCTTATGACAATGCCTCAGTCGCTCGATCGAGCGAGTCCGCGCGACACCACTTTCCCCCCAGCCAATGCCGAGGAGCTTGACACCACAAGCTCGCCCAATTTCGATGGATTCCCTACACAGTACACTCGCTTCGGGCTCCACGCATCTGTGTGTGGCCATATGATGCACCTCGACTGTTTCCAAGTCTACAATTCTTCCATTCGCCAGCGGCACCGCTCACACGCAACGAGAAATCATCCTGAAAGCATTCAGCGCAAGGAGTATATCTGCCCACTTTGTAAAAGTTTGGGCAATGTCCTTCTTCCCGTTCTTCACCCCAGCAATGCTCCTGCAAGCCAGATCCCCTTCCCAGACTGGATTCGAGCCGCGGGGATAAGCGTCTTAAAATCAAAACCAGACAGTATCATGGATGGTCTGCAGTTCAGGAGTGGGACAGGTGAATTTGTGTTCTGGAGCGCACAAGATCCTGGTTATGGCGCAGCCGTGCGCAAGCCGGAAGCAGTGGCTTCGACGAAGATGCTCGATACCCTCATGTTATCATCAAGAATGGTCTCGCAACAAACACGCCATCTTCGCGAACGACCTGAACCAGAAGTAGGAGAAAGAGGCGCCGGAATGTATCTTCCAGAAGATCTTGTCGGATACACAATTTCCGCTGTCGAGGTTGCTGCTCGTGGAACTGATTCTTCAGGAGGCATTGTGGCGGATTCGCTGTCATTATCGGATACGCAAAGTAGAATGATCCGCGGGCTACTCGCAAGCTTGACAAGACTGGCTGCTCTTGAGCTGGATGGTCGGCCAGATGGTGGCCGGGAGTCAGTCAAGCAAGCCATAATCAAACGGCTGCTCCCAGAGTGGAGCCGAACATCACTGACCTCCTTCTCGTACCCCTTACTCTTACGCGACCCATTCACCGTACTCATCGAAACCGCCGCAGTGGCTCCCGAGATGTTGCAGCATGTCTTGATCTTGTGCTACTACGCCTGTTTGGCTCGCACAGTCATCGGCATGGTGTATGTCCTCAACAAGGCTAGGACGTACACTGCTTTCCAGCAGCCCATGCTCGTGTCCATGCTGATATCTTCGGCGATGTCCGTATGTTCTTCATGTCGGTCGTGCGACACTCACCCGTCTTCGAACACACTGCTACACTAGTCTTTGATGCGTTTGGTGAAGCTCGCATTGAGAAGATGCTGTACGCGTTTACTCTTCCATTCCTCAGACGGGCAGCAATCTTGTGTCGCTCCGTCGTCCCGCTTACATTCCCAACTCCATTACTAGGTGCCTCTAACGTCAATGAGTACAAGCGCCTACTGGCTACCCTAGGCATTCCTCCCTTAGCGGATCTCCCAAACCAAGATACGCTTCAAAACGCACTCTCCGGATGGTGCGCCCACTATGGCCATTCTCATGCTGCCTCGCAACTCAACTGTGGCGTCGTGCTCGACTACGCGGCTGTGTACGGAATCGCCCGCCTGCCGCTCATCCTTGATAACCTTTTTGGTGAGCGAGACAAGGTAATGAAATGCCACCGATGCAACACTGTCCCAACGGATGCTGCAATTTGTTTGATCTGCGGAGTGACGTGCTGTATGGCGAGTTACTGCTGTCAAGACGAGTTAGCGATTAGGGGAGAGTGTAATATGCACACACGAGAGTGAGTTTTTCATGCCATGCCACGACATGATGCTGATTCGCTGTGGTTACAAGGTGCGGTGGTGCTATCGGTGTTTACTTCGTTGTGAAGCGATGCTCTCTGCTGTATTTGTACGGTAACAACGGGACATTCGCACAGTCCCCTTATCTTGATGTTCATGGTGAAGTCGATGTCTCGATGAGGTAAGTCTGTTCTGCCGCTGTATTTCAGTGTAATGCTCAACTGCGGGATGCAGACGCGGTCGTCGTCAATACATACACCCAGCTAGGTGGGAAGAAATCCGTAAAACGTGGCTTAACCATGGTATTCCAACAGCTGTTGCTCGTAAACTTGAGAGCACGGTCGACAGTGGAGGATGGGAAACGCTTTGATTGCTTCAAGAACTCTCGGTCCCGTAATTTTAGTAAGTCTGTGCATACTACATACTCACAAACCACCTGTATACAATTAGATGTTCGATTATTTTTATTTCAAATTACTGGTTTTGTGCGCTGAGAGCGCCAATTTCAGCCTTTCTGCTGTCCGTTCGGCGCCAAGAACATCGATAATCTCAGGAAGGCTGGGTCCCGCTTTCATCCCAGATAACGCGTGCCTCAAAGCAGTCATGAAGATCTTTGACTTTAGGCCTGTTTTCTCGCACGCATCGTGCAAAAAAACTGCAATGTCAGATTGAGTCGATGGTGATGAAGACTCGAGTTGCAGGATAACTCGTCGCAACACATGATCTATAATAATGCAAAGAGATCAGTAATGCTGATTACTGACAGTACGCGACTTGCCGTAGTCATCGGCTGATAGTCCTCGCTTCATAGAACACGCCTCGGGCAATGCATAATCCAGCTCCACGAAAAAGAACGGAGCGAGTGTTGGAACGTCATGAAGATTTGTTATGCGACCCTGGAAGCACTGTAGCTATACGTTCATCCAGAGGTAACACATGCTTACCTGCAAGACGCTAATAACACGCGTGATGTACTCCACATTCGTGTATGGACTAAAAACGTTCAGTTGACAAGGGCACAAATTAATAGATGAATAGACTACCTATGAGGGAAAGCAGCCTTCACAACATCATGTACTCGTCTTGCTTGGAAGGCAATACCTTGTTCGCTCTGCCAGCTCCGCATGAGATGATGTTTGTTGAGATATGCAAGCTTTGCGGGATCAAGAACATTCCTGCGATGCGTGAGGGAAGACAAATCAAACTGCAGGATAGACCTGTTGTAGAACACGCAAAGAACTCATGAAATAGTGACAACACACTTGATCGATGAGTTCCGGAAGCGTCATAATGGTTGTACTGTCGGGAGGTTGAGTCGAGGGCGTTCCGGGTGGGGAAGCGCGCCCATTTTCGTGGTGCACACCCCACCCAGCCAATGCAAGCCAATTTATAACACCTTCAGGCTCCCAACCACGGTGCTATGGAAAACGGCGTTCAAATCAAAAGTTGATGGGTGAGTGAAAGTCACGTACCATGAAATCTAAGACAGACACATCTCCGTTGCGCTTTGACATTTTTGTTCCATTCGGGTTCAAGAGGATGGGCAGGTGCGCAAACTGAGGGGGTTTGAGGCCCAGACATGAATATAGATCGAGATGCAATGGTAGTGAAGGTAACCATTCCTGGAATGCATGAAATTCAAAGACGTCGTAATTACGGATGTATAAATACCTACCTCTCCGCGGAGAACGTGTGTGATATCCATCTCATGGTCGTCAACAACAGACGCCAAATGGTACGTAGGGAACAGATCAGATTTCAAAAGAACAGGATCTGTTGGAAGTGAGGCATGTGCATCCCTTAAGACACCGAAGACAATATCAGTGGGTGAAGCGCGATCTGGGAGGTTGTCATCCTGTTACTTGTAAGCATGAGATTTGACAACGCAATTGATGTACTCGCATTCAGTCTGACGATGGACTTCTCCCCAGCACATACTCTCCGTGCGACTTCTTCCTCAGTGAGATGGAGGCAGGACTTGTCATACGTAGCATTTGACCCGGTACGTGCTAGCTTCTCGCGGGTAGCAGCAAGTTTGTCGGGAGAGCAAAAGCACCGATATGCGTGACCAGACTGTGAATTGGCAATGATTAAAGAAAGAAGAAAGAAGTGATGAGCCCACGACGGACATCTAGGAGCTTGCGTGTATATGAATGGTAAAGGTCGAGCCGTTCTGACTGGTGAAGCTCAGTATACAGGGCGCGCAACAGGTTGTGAGACACCGACTTGGAAATACGGCCCATGCGGACCGTCCATTCCAGGACCTAGATAAAAATTCTTTGAGTTGCCCGAGCCAGAATGTGACATGCAGCATACCGAAGTCATGTGGAAGACCAGCCCATGCCAATGCATTCCTGATGCCATCCACCGCGGTCGGTACATATCTCGCCTGGGTCACGGATGAAATTTTGCTGCAATGAGAAAAGCATGGAACTGACTGCGTCTGTGTCTTCTATTCTGAGAATCCATTTTCCTCCGTGTTTTTTGGCGAACAGGTAGTTGTAAAGAGCGGTCCTAAGCCCACCAAGGTGAAGAGCACCAGTAGGAGATGGTGCAAATCTCAAGAGAACCATGTTTGAGAATTTGCGTTACAGAACCAGTTACCACTGGCAGGAACTTCAATCAAAATTGAGTGCACTGTGCAGTAGAAGCAGCGATTGAAACTCGAGTCGATTACTTCGGGGTTGGTCAAATGAGGAACTACCACAGCGCTTCGGCGGACCGAAGAAATGCGGCAGAGCATGATTTCAAAAATTATTTTTGGGAATGACGGAATAGGTAGGTACAAGGAACTGCGAGTCTGGGCCTTAGGAGTAGCTGCGCTGTATCATCTTTACTTTGTTCCACACCATGTCGGGGAAGGAATTAGAAGGACGAATTCTCAAGAGGTACCCTCACCTTTATCCTCACTGACCGACCATTGTTACTCATCACCACCGCAGAGCAAACCCAAAGACAATACAAGACAAATTTCTAGTTGGATATCAAGGATGGTGTGTATAAGTTTGTCTTAGATGCAAGCTCGTAGGCCGTTCAGGTTTCATAATCTCCTTCGAGCGTCTCTGGAGTGGTCTGAAGTCCCTGACGGATCATGGGGCGCATATAGTGAGTATCGTACTCAACATTGATTTACAGGTTCACCTGTAATGGAGACGGCGAACCCTTGGACCCTAACCACCATGGGTGGCTGCACTGGTTCGATAAGCCAATCCCAGACGGTGGACACCCCAATACAGATCTATGGCCAGATGTATCTGATTACTCCCCGTCCGAGCTGTACCCTGCCCCAGGTCTCAAAAACGCAGACGGAAACCAATTGTTTCTTTTCTCTTCGCGCCACTCGAAGACAGTAAGGCGTCATTTCCACTGGATGGCATTGCACGGTGTCGACGGCGCGTTCTTGCAACGATTTGCAGGTCAATGCGACATAGAGGCGGGCTCAGCGATGAGGAAAATCAGAGATGAAGTGGGTGATCGTGTCCGAGAGGCTGCTGAAGCAGAGGGAAGGGTCTTTGCAATCATGTGCGCATACCTGTCAATTCAGTTTGATCGATATTCATTGCGCATTTAGGTATGATGTCTCGGGTGTTCACCCAGACAAGATCCAGCGAGTACTCGAGCAAGATTGGACGCATCTTGTGCGTGATAAATGCATTCTGGATAGCCCAAATTACCTTCGCGAGAAAGGCAGCCCGGTCATTGCTCTATGGGGTATGCGTGCAGATATATGTCATTTTGGTTGTTTAGCTTATATCCCCCCCAGGTTTTGGATTCAACGGCAGAAACCACTCTCCAGAAGTTGTCCGATCTATCACAAATTTTTTTCGTTCCTCCACACCAGGCGGCGCTTATCTCATGGCAGGTGTACCTGGACACTGGCGCACATCGGTATCCGATAGCGACCCAGACCCCGAGTTCCTGCGAGTCTGGACAGAAGAATTTGATGCACTGAGCCCTTGGACCGTCGGGCGTTACGGAAACGAAGAGGATGCAGAACGCTGGGGGAGTGAAAAAGTCAAACAGGACTTCGATTTTTTGAAGCAAAGAGGAGACGAAGGCAAAAAAAGCGTAGATTACATACCCGTGGTACTTCCTGGAGGCAGCGTAGGTCAAGTAATACCTGCCTATGATCATTGTCCTACTGATTATTATCTATGTTATACAGGGTTATAATCTCTCTGGCGGAAAATGGGGACTCAATGACATAAAGCGCAACGGGGGCCACTTTCTCTGGAAGCAAATATATGCTGCTCGACGCGCAGGGGTGCGCACCATTTACGGGGCTATGTGGGACGAATATGACGAAGGAACAGCATTTATGCCTGTTGTCTCTTCTTCAAAGCAACTCCCTGTTCACCCGCAGTTTAATTTTCTAGCGCTCGACGCCGATGGCTATTCGCTTCCGTCAGACTGGTATATGCGCATAACTGGCATCGCTGCTGAATCATTGCGCGGTGACCGTATGATACACGAAACGTTCCCCATCAAGGAGCTACAGGATTATTGGGCAACACGCCCCAGGTATGAAGATAAGACAGCTCACGAGGAAGAGGCGGAGCAATGGAAGGAAGCTCAACGAGCATATCACGATTGGGCTGCAAAAGAGGGAGGTGCAGCGGTACATGAGGCTCCTCCACCATATCGGCTGGAAGATGAGCAATACACGCAGAGTCCTCAAACAAGCGGTGCATTCAGTGTCAGGCCAGTCCCACCTGAAGCAACCAAGCCTACCATTGGCTCTTCATCGAGTGCCTCAGCCTCTTTTGTGTCCCCGCCACCTGTTCCAGCCAGGAGTCCATCGCTGACCACGAGCTTGACATCGGCGAACAGCCGACCTCCTGCCATTGACATGAGTTCTCACCCTCCACCGGCTCCGATGTCAACAAGACCGGTATATCTTCCCGATAAGGTGAATGTGATCATGCGCCCCCATCAGCTCTATGAGGACCAAGCTCTTCACATTCTATTGTCAAGCCATCTTCTCGGGCTTCGCCCCCCCTTCCTGCACCTGCATTTCCATTTCCTACTGTGTCATATTTGGCTGATAATCTCGCCCGACAGAAATTATCACACCATCCGTCAGAAGTTGTCCCAGGACCACAGCAATCACATGCGTCAGGGACTTCTTCTCCAGTTATGCAAATGCCTTCCGTGGAGGCGAGCCTAAGGCGTGCTAGTACCTCGCCCGCAATTCCCTCAGTTTCTCCGCGCCCGCCGGCTTCATCAGCACCGGTTGCATCATGGTCTCAATATCCTAGTCAACAACAGCTTCATTATACCCCGTACAATCATCCCCATGCCCCACCCCTCGGATTTCACCCTTCACCTTCGCCCCAGGGTGAGCCTTCCGCTATAGGCGGACCAGGATACGATCGACATGATGCCAACATGCATTCACACGCCACCTCTTTCCCCCGTGTAGAACAATTCTATCCGAACACAATGCCAAATCCTGGTGTACCTCAAGAGCCCCACATGGTAATGGACGGACCACCACATCTCTACCCAACGTACTCCGCACCAAATCCACTTGCCCAAGAATACTCCCAACACCAATTCTCACCCGCACAACCTCCTGGTGGTTCGCATGCTCCTCGACCATTCCCTCCACCTGAATGGGAATCCCCAAACTCGCCCCCGCCCCTAGCGTACCATAATCGTGTGTATATTCTATTTACGGCCGCCCTCGCGTTGCTAATCCTGGTTGTGCTCACAAGGTCCTCCAATTCACCCGCAGTCTCAGACCTATTACGCCCCGAACCAGTCGGCACCAGGAACAAGCAATGGTGGAAGAAGTGGATCCAATCTCGCGGGGCGCGCACTAGACACGTTGGAGGGCATTGCGGGGAGGGATGCGAGGAGACAGGTGGAAAACCTGCACAGAGTGAGTCTGCTTCTGAACAATACTATGTTATCCACTGCTGAAGTGGTTTCTCTGTAGGCGGGTCGAAGCTACTAAACAAGTTCAAATGATGTTAGCCTCCTAGGGACTCCCTGTTCTCACCCTCGTATGGTTACAGATACTTTCTAGTTGAACTTTGATTGAATGAATATTGTAGTCTTAAGCAGGCGTTATACATAACTGGTGATGCATGGATTCAGATGCCGATAGAGCAATAAAGATGACTTCTAACTTGGACACCGTACTCGTAGCTCCGATGCTGATCGTGATTGGTCTTGACAGTTCTGGACAAGTGATTCTACGTACGTCATATTGTCAGTTCAACACGTCAAAGTTTGACCCCCGAATCATGATGCTTATTTTCTCTCCTCCAACATCGAAGAACTCTTTGACGAGGACGCTCGTTGTGACACTGGTGCACCTGCGTCCAATATCACCCTTATTTCAATGTGATCTATTGTGCCAGAACCTCTCCTCGCCTTGAATTTTATTTCCCTTTCGCCTACTCTTGCCCAGTACTTCCCCCCCCCCTTCCAGCTGTCTTTCACGGCTCACAGCTCACAAATCCTTACACGCATAATTTTCATAGTACTCCCATTCTCACTGCCTTCCTTAAACCAGTACAAACTTGATGAGTCACGCAGTCAGTTCTTCAACAAGTCATTTGCTCGGACTACCCTGAACTCGCACTGGTAGACTCAATAGAACACGAAGTATGTTTCACTGTACGTTCGGTCACATAAAATATATCTGAAATGTCCATAATGGATCCATCTTTGCGGTCATTGTCGTTACTAAGGTCCACAACTTGGCAATGGTTTCAGTAAGCGTAAGGAACCAAAAGGATTTTGAGAACACTCACTCGTCTCGGCACTGTCGCCACTGCAGTCCATGTGCCATGCGGCTCAAATCAAGCTCGAGACCTCCTCTAGGTATCACTAATGTAGTCGCAGGGTTATAAAATGCGTGTCGAGAAGCAGGTGGTACCCAGAATAACAACTGACGTTTGGGCCCTAACACCCATCCATCATCCCCATCCAGGAAAAAGGGAGTCGAACTGCGGTCGTCATGGGATGGTCCCTCCCTTAGCTCAGAGGTATTGCAAAGTGCATGGGTAGAGTTGGACGAGAAAAGAATGAGGTGATTGTTCCATGCGTTCAATGTCATGGTAGTAGTGGCCTCGATGGTACATGTTCATCTGCGAATACTGAAGGATCTGACTCAGCGCACTGTTGTGATGGCTGCCTCGTCCCTGCATCCCACAAGCGAACAGTCCCATCCTGCGAACCAGTGACGATGCGAGTGCCGTCCGGCGAGAACAAGACCGAGTTAACTGGTTCAGTGTGCCCTTGCAAGGGTTTACCAACTGGCTCCCCCGTCCCTGCATCCCACAGCCGAACAGTCCAATCCAAAGAACCTGTGACGATGCGAGTGCCATCCGGCGAGAACGAGACCGACAAAACTGATGAAGTATGCCCACGCAAGGGCTCACCAACTGACTCCCCCGTCCCTGCATCCCACAGCCGAACAGTGCTATCCCAAGAACCAGTGACGATACGAGTGCCGTCCGGCGAGAACGAGACCGAGTTGACTTCTTTGGTGTGCCCATGCAAGGGCTCACCGAGTGGCTCGCCTGTCCCTGCATCCCACAGCCGAACAGTGCTATCGTCCGAACCAGTGACTATGCGAGTGCTGTCCGGCGAGAATGAGACCGAGTTAACTGATGAAGTGTGCCCCCGCAAGGGCTCACCAACTGGCTTCCCCGTCCCCGCATCCCACAGCCGAACAGTCCAATCCAAAGAACCAGTGACGATGCGAGTGCCGTCCGGCGAGAAAGAGACCGAGTTAACTGATGAAGTGTGCCCCTGCAAGGGCTCCCCAACTGGCTCCCCCGTCCCTGCATCCCACAGCCGAACAGTGCCATCCTTTGAACCACTGACAATGCGAGTGCCGTCCGGCGAGAACGAGACTGAAAAAACTGACAAAGTATGCCCCCGCAAGGGCTCACCAACTGGCTCGCCCGTCTCTGCATCCCAGAGCCGAACAGTGCTATCCCAAGAACCAGTGACGATGCGAGTGCCGTCCGGCGAGAACGAGACCGATTTAACTGAATCAATGTACTCCCACAAGGGCTCACCAAGTTGCTCCCCCGTCCCTGCATCCCACAGCCGAACAGTGCTATCCTGCGAACCAGTGACAATGCGCGTGCCGTCCGGCGAGAACGAGACAGACCAAACTGATTCAATGTGCCCCCACAAGGGTTCGCCGACTGGCTCGCCCGTTCCTGCATCCCACACCCGAACAGTGTTATCCTGCGAACCAGTGACGATGCGAGTGCCGTCCGGCGAGAATGAGACCGAGTTAACTGAATGAGTGTGCCCCCGCAAGGGCTCACCGACTGGCTCACCCGTCCCTGCATCCCATACCTGAACAGTGCCATCCCAAGAAGCAGTGACGATACGAGTGCCGTCCGGCGAGAACGAGACCGAGTTAACTGGGAAAGTGTGCCCCTGCAAGGGCTCACCGACTGGCTCGCCTGTCCCTGCATCCCACAGCCGAGCAGTGCTATCCCTTGAACCAGTTACAATGCGAGTGCTGTCTGGCGAGAACGAGACCGAATTAACTGATGAAGCGTGCCCCCGCAAGGGCTCACCGACTGGCTCCCCTATCCTTGCATCCCACAGCCGAACAGTGCTATCCTTTGAACCACTGACAATGCGAGTACCGTCCAGCGAGAATGAGACTGAGTAAACTGAATCGGTGTGCCCCCGCAAGGGCTCACCGACTGGCTCGCCTGTCCCTGCATCCCACAGCCGAACAGTGCTATCCTCCGAACCAGTGACGATGCGAGTACCGTCCGGCGAGAACGAGACGGAGTAAACTGAATGAGTGTGTCCCCGCAAGGGCTCACCAACTGGCTCCCCCGTCCCTGCATCCCACAGCCGAACAGTGCTATCCCTTGAACCAGTGACGATGCGAGTGCCGTCTGGCGAGAACGAGACCGACAAAACCGAATCAGTGTGCCCCCTGAGCACGCTCTGAACAGCCGGCCAGTTCATAGCACGTCCGGATGCCACACAAAGAGTATTCGGAAACCATACAGAAAACTTTTTCGATAGCGGACAGTTGGCAGGTGAGAATGGGAGCGCCGATACATACAAATGTGGCATGCTGTGTAAAATTATGCCGCCGAAGACTTGAATGAACCTCTGTATGTCTGTTGCAATCAACGAAACATCTTTGAATTCAGAACGGTCCTGTGGTTGCGTGTAAGCGCCCTGTCTGCCACTCAGTAGAAACAGACTCACCTTTAGCCACTGGGGAATGAGTGAAAGCGCAGGAGCTGCACCGCTGAGCGCCTTGATCAAGGCGAGTAACTCGATCCAGAAAAACAGCCGCTCGTGGTCGAACAACAATTTCACTTCTTTCGCGAGCTCCCTGTCAAAGACTGTGGTTCGAACATGCGAAATCCAAAATCGAGATGAATATGACAGATGCGGTGAGATATATTTTTGGATTCGTTCTTGCAGCCCAGTATCTTCGCTATTAGGCAGATACGACGACTTAAAATCACAGATATTGAAACGAAGACCGTGTTTCATCACTCGAAGTGACGCGAATGCAAGGTCGTGTTGTGCCTTTGACAGGTCGATGAAAAACTCTCCACTGGATCGTTCGTCTGTCAAGAAATCGTGAAAAGAAGCGTGAAGGGGTCGGATTGGGGAATCTTGATTGGTGGTGCCACTAAGGAGGGAGCCCATACTCTTTACCACAAGCTCGACGTCGAAATTGTCCTCTCGTGTTGGAAAATGGCGCCTCATGGCGTTCAGGGAAGCTAAGGGAAGGGGTTCAGCTGTGCCTAGTATTTGTCCCATCACCGAGCGAAATCTCGCTAGCGCAGTCGAACGCAGTTTCTGCGATTGTGGAGAAGTATCCTTGGGTATGATACCTGTTAAAACGAGGTCATACATGCTTTGCAACAGCATTCTTCTTTCGGCAGGATCGCGTGACACCACAGCGTTGTAGCAATCCATTGGGGATAGCCCAGCATGGGATTCTTTGATGTATCCGCAGGCGAGACGCGCCCACTCGAAAAGGCCATCAGCTTTCTCGGCGATGACTGCGAACTCTTTGTCCTGGAAATCCAACTCTTCTAACTCTTTGGATACGTAAGCATGGATATCACGCTCTGCGACTGCTGCTGGAATATCATCCATGGACATTTGTTGAATATGCTGAACATTACGAAACGCGTGTATAATGTCATCAAGTGGACGAGAGGTAACGATGAAACGGAGTTTGTCTGAGAGGTCTGTGATTTTGGGAACAGCGGGATTTGGATGTTTGCCAGCGAGAATACGGAGTAGGTCTCTTCGTGTCTCTACTCCACCGCTCTCGTCCAGTGCTTCAATCACGATCACTATGGGTTCCCCCGTTGACCGAGATGATTTCTCCAGTGGTTCGACGAGAAGTTTCTGCCACTGCTGGACGATATCCGCTGTCTTCTTGAGCGAATTCGCGGCCTGAACCGCATCTGCCAATGCTCGCCTCATCTCCCGGTCACGGTCAGCCAAGTCACGCGCAATCGTAGAAAAAATCTTTTCATGGCGACGATCTGCTTCTCGCTGGCGGTCAAAAGAGTAACACGAACCAAGCCCTCCCACGTCTTCGCACCACTTAGCAATGGTGTGGGCAATGGCCGATTTACCCTTGCCTGCAGGGCCAGATAGCCACAGCACGCGTTGAACGTTGTCCTCAGTGCTGGTGATCCAGTCCGTGATCTGGGTAAGGATTTCTGTGCGCGTCCCTTGAAGGCATTCTCTTCTTGTATCTAGTCCCGCGCCCTCTGCATAAGTCATACCGCTGAGGTCCAATATTTCTTCTAAAAAGATATGAATATGTTTCAAGTCAGAAGAACGTCCGAACCCTTACCCATACGGTGGACGTGTGTGCTTATGTCGTGAACACCTATGGCTACGTCACGAGCAACCTGATCCCGGAAGTTTTGCATGAGTCTATCGAACACGTTATTGTACTTTTTGATCGTATCTTCTGTTTCTGATACGACATTCTTTTTAAGTCTCTTCCCTGTGATAATGGTAGAAGCTCTAAACGATACAAAGGGCAACAGCTTGTTAAGACTCACAAAAGTTCTTGGTATCGGAATAATTTTTGATAAAATTGGCGCATTCATGGGTCTGCCGAGAGATCTTGCCAAGGATGATGTGCATCGATGATATTTGGTCAAGCATGTCGTCTTGTGTTATGAAGTCGTAAACTTCACATGTCTTCTTGAGAAGTTCGAGTACCGCTTCGTCGCGATCCGCTTGAGCTAGAATAATCTGCACAAACGAGTGCTGAGTGATAGTGGAAGAACGTGAGAGAGAAAGAAAACATACTTTGGCTGCACAAGACAACACGCCTAGTGCCATCTTTGCATATGGATGTACCTATATAGCTAGATTAGTTCAGTTCCAACCGAGAGGAGGGTCCATACATCTGCGATCTTCCCGATAACATCATCGAATATGCGGAGGGGTTTGAGATACGTGTCCTGGAATGTGTCAGCAGTATCGAGATCCGCTTGTACGTCTTGGCCAACGGATACCGCAGTCGTTGCAGGGCCTGAAAGTGTAAGCATGCATTTTGCAGTTTGTTGTGCACCCTGAACTGCCGATCGGGTATCCTCCACTTCCACATCCTGAGTCTATGTGACCACCAGAATTTAGAGAGTGCAGAGACTGGAGGACAAGTATGAAGAAAAACTCACCTCGATATTCGGGATGGATGAAGCACCCCCGTCATGATGGACATTCGGGGGAGCAGAACTATGGCTGCGGGAATCCTTCAAGGGCTTCTTGCTTAGTTGTAATCTAGGACGCTGACTACGCATACTCGTGGACTCACCGGCCTCAATTTATTCGCGCCCTCCTTAACCTTCTGCAGGAACCGACGGACTTTACCACGTGGTCGGTGCTAGACGAAGGATAGGTCAATATCAGTGTTTGGAGTGGAGTAAATTAAGTGATCCTCATAAACCACGTACCGAGCTTCCAGAAGCTGGTGCTTCAATTTGTGGAGTCAAATTCCTTGATGAATGGCCTTTACCTTTGCCCATTGTGAATCAAAGTAAGATAATCCCACATCATTTATATAAAACGACGGGCTATTATGAGTGAGAGAAGGAAACTAATCGTCCAATGACTTTTCACTCTCGTAATACACCACGGGTATCTTGATCAATTCAGAACATCTCATTGGTCAGGCCCTAAAGACATTGTGTGGCACGCCGTAAGACCTTGTTCATGAAATAAATAAAAACTATTGAGTTGGTTGCTCACCTCTGCAATATGATTCCAGATGCTTTCTAGTTGAGCTTTGATTGCATGATTATTATACTCTTAAGCGTGCGTTATACATGGCTCATATGACTTCTAACCGGACACTGGCACGACTGTTTTGGACAAATAAGAACAAATAGTTTACATCATATTCACTTCATCATGAATCACGATATTGAAGAACTCCTTCAAGTTGGCGAAGACGCCCATTGTGACACCCGGCGCACCTGCGTCCAATATTACCCTTATTTCAATGTAATCTATCGTGCCGGAACCACTCTTCGCATTGAATTTCATTTCCTGTTTTTCTTGCGCACTTGGTCATTTTTCTTCCTCCAGCTCTTCACAGCTCACACATTCGTTACACGCGTGGTGTTCTAATGCTCACCATCCATCTTCCTCAAACCAGTATGAACTTCACCAGTCACGCAGTCAGTTTTTCAATAAGTCATTTGCTAGGACAACCCTGAGCTCGGACTGGTATAATTCAATAGAATACGAAATATGCTCTCATGTATGCTCGGTCACATATACAATGTATCTGAAATGTTTATAATGGATCCATTTTTGCGGTCATCGTCGGTACTAAGGCCTACAACTTGGTAATAGTTTAGTAAGCGTGAGGAACGAACAAAATTTTGAAAATACTCACTTGTCTCGGCACTGTTGCCAGTGCAGTCCATGTGCCATACGGCTCAAATCAAGCTCAGGACCTCTGGGTATCACTAATGCAGTTCCAGGGCTATAAAATGCGTGTCGAGAAGCGGGTGGTACCCAGAATAACAGCTGACTTTTGGGCCCTAACACCCATTCGCTATCACTATCCAGGAAAAAGGGAGTTGAACTGCAGTTGTCATGGGATGCTCCCTCGGTCAGCTCAGAGGCGTTACAGAGTGCATGGGTAGAGTTGGACGAGAAACAAATGGAGTGGTTCTTCCAAGTGTTCAATGTCATGGTAGTAGTGGCCTCGATGGAACGTTGTTCATCTGCAAATACTGAAGGATCTGGCTCAGCGCACTGTTGCGATGGCTGCCTTGTCTCTGCATCCCACAGCCGAATAGTGCTATCCCAAGAACCAGTGACGATGCGAGTGCCGTCCGGCGAGAACGAGACCGACGAAACTGATGAAGTGTGCCCCCGCAAGGGCTCACCGACTGGCTCCCCCGTCCCTACATCCCACAGCTGAACAGTCCTATCCGAAGAACCAGTGACGATGTGAGTGCCGTCCGGCGAAAACGAGACCGAGTTAACTTTTTCAGTGTGCCCCCGCAAGGGCTCACCGACTGGCTCCCCCGTCCCTGCATCCCACAGCCGAACAGTCCTATCCTCCGAAACAGTGACGATGCAAGTGCCGTCCGGTGAGAACGAGACCGAGTTAACTGAATTAGTGTGCCCCCGCAAGGGCTCACCAACTGGCTCCCCTGTTCCTGCATCCCACAGCCGAACAGTGTTATCCTCCGAACCAGTGACGATGCGAGTGCCGTCCGGCGAAAATGAGACCGAGTTAACTGAATGAGTGTGCCCCCGCAAGGGCTCACCGACTGGCTCCCCTGTTCCTGCATCCCACAGCCGGACAGTCCCATCCTCCGAACCAGTGACGATGCGAGTGCCGTCCGGCGAAAATGAGACCGAGTTAACTGAATGAGTGTGCCCCCGCAAGGGCTCACCGACTGGCTCCCCTGTTCCTGCATCCCACAGCCGGACAGTCCCATCCTCCGAACCAGTGACGATGCGAGTGCCGTCCGGCGAGAACGAGACCGAGTTAACTTTTTCAGTGTGCCCCCGCAAGGGCTCACCGACTGGCTCACCCGTCCTTGCATCCCACAGCCGAACAGTGCTATCATGCGAACCAGCGACGATGCGAGTGCCGTCCGGCGAGAACGAGACCGAGAAAACTGGTGGAGTGTGCCCCCGCAAGGGCTCACCAACTGACTCCCCTGTCCCTGCATCCCAAAGCCGAACAGTGCTATCGTGCGAACCAGTGACAATGCGAGTGCCATCCGGCGAGAACGAGACAGAGTTAACTGGTGAAGTGTGCCCCCACAAGGGCTCACCGACTGGCTCCCTCGTCCTTGCATCCCACAACCGAACAGTGCTATCCCTTGAACCAGTGACGATACGAGTGCCGTCTGGCGAGAATGAGACCGACGAAACTGGATCAGTGTGCCCCCGCAAGGGCTCACCGACTGGCTCCCCCGTCCCTGCGTCCCACAACCGAACAGTGTTATCGTGCGAACCAGTGATGATGCGAGTGCCGTCCGGCGAGAACGAGACCGACGAAACTGAACCAGTGTGCCCCCGCAAGGGCTCACCGACTAGCTCCCCCATCCCTGCATCCCACAGCCGCACAGTGCTATCGTGCGAACCAGTGACAATGCGAGTGCCGTCCGGCGAGAATGAGACCGACGAAACTGATGAAGTGTGTCCCCGCAAGGGCTCACCGACTGGCTCACCCGTCCCTGCATCCCACAGCCGAACAGTGCTATCCGAAGAACCAGTGACGATGCGAGTGCCGTCCGGCGAGAATGAGACCGAGTTAACTGAATGAGTGTGCCCCCGCAAGGGCTCACCGATTGGCTTTCCTGTCCCTGCATCCCACAACCGAACAGTCCTATCCTGCGAACCAGTGACGATGCGAGTGCCGTCCGGCGAGAACGAGACCGACCAAACTGACGAAGTGTGCCCCCGCAAGGGCTCTCCGACTGGCTCCCCCGTCCCTGCATCCCACAGCCGAACAGTGCTATCCGAAGAACCAGTGACGATGCGAGTGCCGTCCGGCGAGAACGAGACGAACAAAACCCAACCAGTGTGCCCCTTTAGCACGGTCTGAACAGCTGGCCAGTTCATAGCACGTCCGAATGCCACACAAAGAGTATTCGGAAACCGTACAGAAAACTTTGTCGATAGGGGAGAGTTGGCAGGTGAGAATGGGAGTGCTGATATATACAGATGTGGCGTGCTGTGTAACATCATACCGCCGAAGACTTGAACGAACCTCTGTACGTCCATTGCAGTTGACGAAACATCTTTGAATTTCGGATGGCCCTGTAGTTGCCCATGAGCGCTTCATCTGACACTTAGTAGCGGCGTGCTCACCTTCATCCACTCAGCAATGTGCGGAAGGGCAGAAACTACACCGCTGAGCGCATTGATCAAGGCGAGTGACTCCAGCCAGAAAAACACCCGCTCGTGGTCGAACAACAACTTCACTTCTTTCGCGAGCTCCTTGTCAAGGACCGTGGTTCGTACATGCGAAGTCCAAAATCGAGATGAATATGACAGATGTGGTGGGATACATTTCCGGACTCGTTCTTGCAACCCAGGATCTTCTTTATTAGGCAGATACGACGACTTTAAATCACAGATATTGAAACGAAGACCGTGTCCCATCACCCGAAGTGACGCGAATGCAAGGTTCCGTTGTGCCTTTGACAGATCGATGAAAAACTCTTTGCTGGATGGTTGGTCCGTCAAGAAATCACGGAAGGATGCGTGAAGGGGTCGGATTGGGGAATCTGGGTTGGTGGTGCCGCTCAGGAGGGGACCCATTCTCTTTATCACAAGCTCGACGTCGAAATTGTCCTCTCGCATTGGAAAATGGCGCCTCATGGCGTTCAGGGAAGTTAAAGTAAGTGGTTCAGCTGTGCCTAGTATTTGTCCCATCACCGAGCGGACTCTTGCTAGGGTAGTCGAACGCAGTTTCTGCGAATGCTGGACATCGATAGATATATCCCCCTTCGTAATATCTGTTAGAATGAGACGATACATGCTGTGCAACAGCATGCTTCTCTCAGCTGGATCGTGGGATACCACGGCTTCATAGCAATCAATCGAAGATATCCCAGAATTGGGTTCTCTGATGTATCCGCAAGCGAGACGCGCCCACTGGAAAAGTCCATCTGCTTTCTCAGCAAGGACTGCAAACTGTCTGTCCTGGAAATTCAGCCCTTCCAACTCCTTGGATACATAAGCACGGATGTCGCGCTTTGCAAATTCTGGTGGAATATCGTCCATAGATATCGGCAGAATATGCTGAACATCACGAAACTCGTCTTTGATATCACCGAGCGGGCGAGAGGTAATGATGAAGCGGAGTTTGTCTGAGAGGTCTGTGATTTTGGGAACGGCGGGATTTGGATGTTTGCCAGCTAGAATACGGAGGAGGTCCCTTCGTGTCTCTACTCCACCGCTCTCGTCCAGTGCATCGATCACGATCACGATGGGTTCCCCCGTTGACCGAGATGATTTCTCCAGTGGCTCGACAAGAAGTTTCTCCCACTGCTGGATGATATCCGCCGTCTTCTTGAGCGAATTTGCGGACTGAACTGCATCTGCTAATGCTCGCCTCATCTCCGGGTCATGGTCAGCCAAGTCACGCGCGATCGTAGAAAAAATCTTTTCATGGCGACGATCTGCTTCTCGCTGACGGTCAAAAGAATAACATGAACCAAGCCCTCCCACGTCTTCGTACCACTTAGCAATGGTGTGGGCGATGGCCGATTTGCCCTTGCCTGCAGGGCCAGATAGCCACAGCACGCGTTGAACGTTGTCCTCAGTGCTGGTGACCCAGTCCGTGATCTGGGTAAGGATTTCTGTGCGCGTCCCTTGGAGGCATTCTCGTCTGGTATCTAGTCCTGCACCCTCTGCATAAGTCATACCGCTGAGGGCCACTTCTAAAAAGGTGTGAATATATGCAAAGTCACAAGGACGTCTGAACCCTTACCGATGCGGTCAACCTGTGTTGCTTTATCGTGGACGTGTATGGTTACGTGGCGAGCAACCTGGTCCCGGAAGTTTTGCAGGAGTCTATGGAATACGTCATTGTACTTTTTGATCGTATCTTCTGTTTCTGAGACGACGTTCTTTTGAAGACTGTTCCCTGTGAGAATGGTACAAGCTCGAAACGATATAACGCGCAAAACTTGTTAAGACTTACAAAAGTTCTTGGTATCGGAATAATTTTTGATAAAATTGGCGCATTCATGGGCCTGCCGAGAAATCTTGCCAAGGATGATGCGCATCGACGAGATTTGTTTAAGCATGTCGTCTTGTGTTATGAAATTGTAGACTTCACATATCTTCTTGAGAAGTTCGAGTACCGCTTCGTCGTGATCCGCTTGAGCTAGAATAATCTGCACAAACGAGTGCTGAGTGATAGTGGAAGAACGTGAGAGAGAAACAAGACATACTTTGGCTGCACAAGATAACACACCCAGTGCCATCTTTGCATATGGATGCACCTATATAGCTAGATTAGTTCAGTTCCAACTGAGAGGAGGGTCCATACATCTGCGATCTTCGCGATAATATCATCGAATGTGCGGAGGGGTTTGAGATACGTGTCCTGGAATGTGTCAGCAGTATCGAGCTCCGCTTGTACATCTTGGCCAACGGACATCGCAGTCGTTGCAGGGCCTGAAAGTGGAAGCATGCGTTTTGCAGCTTGTTGTGCATCCTGAACTGCCGATCGCGTAAGAGCCTCCACTTTTACACCCTGAGTCTAAGTGACCACCAGAATTCAGAGCCTGTAGAGACTGGAGGACAAGTATGAAAAAAATTCACCTCTATATTCGGGATGGATGAAGCACGCTCATCATGATGGACATTCGGGGGAGCAGGACTATGATGGCTGCGGGAATCCTTCAAGGGCTTCTTGCTTAGTTGTAATCCAGAACGCTGACTACGCATACTCGTGGACTCACCGGCCTCAATTTATTCGCGCCCTCCTTAACCTTCTGCAGGAACCGACGGACTCTGCCACGGGGTCGGTGCTAGACGAAGGATGGGTCAATATCAGTGTTTGGAGTGCAGTGAATTAAGTGGTCCTGATAAGCCACGTACCGAGCTTCCACTGGCAGGAACTGGTGCTTCGATTTGCGGAGTCAAATTCCTTGATGAATGGCCTTTACCTTTGCCCATTGTGAATCAAAGTAAGATAATTAGGATGATCCCACATCGTTTAAATAGAGTACGGCAGGCTATTATTAGTACAAGCAATCGTCCAATAATCGTCCATCAACTTTGTAAGTTGCTCGGATAACCCTGCACTCGAACTGGTATAGACTCAATAGAACACGGAATATGTTCAACTGTGCGCCCGGTCACATATAAAATGTATCTGAAATGTCCATAATAGAACCATTTTTGCGGTCATCGTCGCACTAAGGTCTACAACTTGGTAATGGATGGTTATAGTGAGCACGAGGAACGAGCAGGGTTTTGAAGAGACCCACTCTTTTGAACACTGTTGCCAAATAATAGTCCATGTGCCACGCGGCTCAAATCAAGCTCAGGACATTATCCTTTTGATATCACTAATGTAGTAGTTGCAGGGTTATAAAATGCGTGTCGAGAAGCGGCTGGTACCCAGAATAACAGCTGACATTTGGGCCCTAATACCGATGGTCAGGAAAAAGGGAGTCGAACTGCGGTCGTCCTGGGATGCTCCCTCCATTAGTACCTCAGAGGTGTCACAGAGAGCATAAGTAGGGTTGGACGAGAAACGAAGTGATTGTTCCAAGTGTTCAATGTCATGGTAGGGGCCCCGGTCGTACGACTCATATTCATTTGAGAATACTGATGGGTGGTTGACGGTCATTTTCGGAGGTATTGATTTACCGAACGGCACTCGCATCGTCACTGATCCAAGGGATCATGACAGCACTGTTCGGCTGCGGGATGAGGCACAGTGCGCTCAGTTAAATCTTTCGATATCATGTAAGATCAAACCAACATCCTGCAGAATATTTGACAAAAGGTTATGTTAGCATATAAACCTGTATATGATACCTAATGTATGTATTCATCTTATACTAGTGGCATTGCCGCTGGGGGCGAGTAGACATTCCTCCTTCAACCATCTGTTCCTTTGTCTAGTATCCACAGGCTTGAACACGTCTCCCTCACGAAACCCAGAGATATGTGGGTGAAATGTAATTAGTTGAGTCACCTACCACCTCGTGATATCTGCCTCAGCCTCTCCACAGAGGCTCGTCTTTTTGATCGCAAAGTCCCCCTCAGGAACATCCTCCTCATCTCTCACATATAGAGCTGGAAACTCCCTCCTAAGGAATCTGAGAATATGCGCATTGATCTGCTCGAATTCAAGAAGGAAGCCATCGTGGCCATCAGGCGATGGGATGACAACAAGTTCTGCATCGGGTATATGTGTTGCGATCTCTTTTTGTTCAGAAGGAGTGAACAAGCCGTCGGTTTCGATGCTGATCACCAATGCACGTGGAGGGAGAGTTGCAATAACAGCGGCAAGGGCGGTTGATTGTGCCATCAGTGATGGAGGGTCTTCGGTAGTGGAAGTCCGTCCTCGAGCGACATCATGCGTATCCAGCTTGCGGGTGATATGGATGTAACAGTTAGCGTCAAAACGCGCCACGAATTTGGCACCTTGATAACGCAAGTACGATTGCGCTGAGAAAGGTGGAGGGGTTGTGTTAGATCCCGTGCTGTTTGGCTCTTCTGTTGGAGAATGGGGCAGAGATGATGCGGCTGATGTTTGAGTTTGGGGGCGCGCGCGCGTCACTTTTTTGTTGCCCTCATTATGAGCAGCGAGATCCTTATCAGCGAGTGTAATAGAAGAGGGTGTGACAGCGCTAGGATCGGGGACAGGGGAAACTTGAGGGCGACGTCCAAAGCGGCTCTCGAAAGAGTCGCGCGAGCGATAGGTTAAAAGTGCTGCCATTCGAGCTGCAGCTAAGCCTGCTGAAGGTTGCGTTACATAGTACCCATCGTCGTAAAGTGGATCACTATAAATGCTTTGACGTTGTGCCTCTCCCCAACTGATGCACCAAGCAGAGTGCCGCGCAGATGTGGCCAAAGGAATGATATGACGGACATAACCTGGGGGGTTACAAAGAGGCCATTCAAGTACAGCCATTCCGCCCATAGAGCCTCCGATGACTACAGCGACGCTAGAAACCCCCAAATTATCAAGAACAAGCTTGTGCAGTCTGCCAATGTCAAGTCAGAGACCATTCAAGATATTGAAAGATCACTCACCGCACATCATCACGTATTGATGTCTGAGGGAATTCTGGGCCGTAAGGTTTCCCTGTCTCTGGATTATTTGTCACAGGAGAGGCCGATCCATATGGTGAGCCCAGGACATTAGCACAGAAAATGAAAAAGCGATTGGGGTCGAAGGCCTTCCCACGTCCCATAAGAGGGCCCCACCTGGAACGCATAAGAATTTTTCTGAAATGAAACATCAAAAATCTCACCAATCTTCCACGTCTGTGCTGCCAGTGAATGCGTGACATATGATCATAACGTTGTCTCTAGTAGCATTCAATTTGCCCCAAGTCTTGTAGGCGACGGGAACCTCCCGTAATAACCTCCCATTCTCAAGAGTAAATGATGGAATAATACAAATGTTCTGATCGACCAAGGGTGGAAGAACAGACATAATGAGTCACTTGCCGCAGCTCGTAACTGAATCGTTATAGGACACAAGTGCTGCGAAAGTGATGACAAGATAGATGAAAGCGATAATGAAAATGTCGAATGTTAGGCACAGAAAGTGCGTAGCCTAAATAGACATGGTTGTAAATGAAGCTAATTCATCCGTGGCCCAATCGAAATATTTGTTGGGATTACGAGAATAAACTTCTGATTGAAGCGTCAGCAGCCTCTGGATTCAACAATTACAAACAAGTAATGGTAATGATGACGATCAAAATCCCAACAATTAAAATCGAGTTCGTAATGACATATTTTTTACTCATGATACATGTTTATAATATCAATTACATACATGGGGGTCAGCCTGTGCAACCAAACACTTTAGTTTCCATCGGGCTTTTCATTCGTGGCGTCAAAAACGTCTGAAAAGGGTATCCATAGCACGACATCTGTGACTCTGAAAGCAGGGCTCAGACTCGTCGATGGTCCATCCTTCAATAATCCAACAAGCACAGTGGCGGGAACGCCGGCACGTGCAACAGAAAAAGATGCAGTGTGCAGAAATGGAAATGAGTGTTGGTCCTCAAGATACTCTGGTTTCTTTTTGGGAACAGGAACCAGGCGATAACCACATAGATCGGGATAACGAAGTATAATCGAGGCTGCTTCACGGCATAATGTTGACACCAAACCGAAGGCGATGAGGTCAAAGGGTTGGAAATGAAGGGCGAACTTCTGCCCAAACTCAAGAGGCAACATCATCATCGCCATTAGCTTCCCGATGAAGCGATTCCTCCAGTTGATTGTGCATGCTCATGGACCAATTGTAAAAGCAAACCTCCATGACAGGTTCGAAGAGTGTAGGGTTATTGCGATAACCAAGACGGGCAAGAGCAGCGCTGCACGAGGGTATACGGAAAACACAGTTCCACTAGGATTTATCCTTCTGCTCTGTAATCATGGGTCGTGACACAAAGGCCTGCAGATATCCGAGTCGCTTGTTGTCTAGATGTGTTGCGATGCAGATAATAGTGTCTTTGCGAACCCATATGAATTCCTTTCTTTCCAGCTCGGGATCGCAAACAAGGTCATCGTCAAATATCCGAGGAACAAATGCAATGCTGACCGTGACTCAGAAGCGTGCAATTGATGGTCCTTGGGTTGAATATACACGAGCTCAAGTCCGCATGTTTACTCACCAAAGACCTAGACCCAATCATGACTCGGACCTCTAGCAATGAGACTCGTCTTGAGACAGAATGATCAAAGGAACTGAAAATTCGAAATCCAGGTCATATAAAAGAATGGTATAACACGGAGTTACAGTCCTTTTCAAGAATTATGGTTATACTTGTGGACCATGATGAAGGTGCGACAGCCTGACTTGACAATGACGGTCCCCAATTTATATATATCAAACTTGAAATGATATGCAAAACATTCCACAAAAACAAACTAAACTTGATTGGGATACAATATTACAATACTACTCAAGCAGCCAACTACAATTCCTCTGAAAATTCGCTCTGCTCCGTTCTTGCAAACAAAAGCATCATGGCGAGGGGTTTGCAAAAATTGCTGGAAGCCGAAGCTAACAGACGGGTTCGGATGTGTAATTTGCAATCAGCAAAAGACTGTGCCTCGGTAAAGACCTCACTGGCGACAGTACATGCCCGAGCACAAGAGATGAAGAAACCCAACGTAGAGCAGGGGTTTATAAAGACTTCTAGTCTGCGCACGGACCAGATTCCAAATTCATACGGTGTTACCTATTTTGGCAGGCAAGTACAGGTGGACGTTACTGCATTAGTCATCGTGAGTATATACAATTTTGTACTGTTCCCAGTACTGTAACATGCCACTAGGGCAGACGACACCCCATCCTTTCCACTCTGTCCTACCCTCTTGGATATCAAGAATCTTTGCCGCAGTGCCGTGCCGACTGGGCCCAAGCCAGCCCCAGGAATTATGATGTCCTCACCATCGTACCCAATTCTATTGCAAGATCCAACAATGACCTCTGTGCCTACGACTAACGCTTCTAGCAATTTGCCCTCGGATGACCACTTCCAAAGATCACTCATGGTATACACCATTTCTTGGGGGTGTAACCGCACCGAGCTTTCTTTGTGGAATTCTGGATCGCTTGCGAGGGCAAGACATGATGCTCTAGTGACTCCAGATAGAACAGTACCGTCAAGAGGCGCAGTGATCAGGTCCACGCCTTCAACGGATGAGTTTATTTATATGTCTAATTTGTTCATTTGAAACTCACCGTCTCCATCACCCCTCTTGACTACAACGAAGAAGTTCATCACTCCAGCCTCTGTGATTCTCTGTCGTCACCAAATAGCCAAAGGATTTGGTCGTAACCTTTCTCGGCAGCAGTACGTTGGGGTAGGAAGCCAGGCGAGTAGTTGCCAGCAACTTTGTCACCTCCAGTTCCACCCGGCCACGCGCGCACATTTTCACTCGCCGCAAGGAGAGAAATAGGCCTAAACAGATCATAGTATGGCCCAGTCGGCGATGCAATAATATAAAGCATGGCATGATCAGATGCCGTCACTCTTAAACCTACATTCCAATCAGGCGAATACTCGTATATCATTGACTCGTTCCACGAACCTGGGCGGGTTGCGATGATGGTAGGACGCAAATACAGACTATATCCTGATTCTTTGGGTATCCAGCGCCTTTCAAGATGCACAGATGTTTTATCAGTTCTAAAACGACATCTCCGTCAACGGGCTGCATGGTGCAATGAAGTCAGAGTCACTCCCTGCATGAATGTCATGGTACTCACGGGAAGAGCGAGACGTGCACAAGACCTCTCTAATCGACGCATGTTCATATCTGGGCGGAACAAGCGTGCTCTGCCATCGGGCCCAAGATAAGCCTTCATACCCTCAAAGACGTTTCCGCCGTACTGGAAGCACGAGCATGTGGGATCAAGTGTAATGGGCCCATAAGGCTTGATCTCAGGCGCGGACCACCCTATTTCAGGGTCATAAGTTGCAACGACCATGTGTCCGAGAATGTCTGGTATCATCATTTTTAGAGTGAATTGGATATGGTTCAAGTTGTCGGAACTTGCTCACCTGACCGAAACGTAATGTCTCGATGAGCTGCAGGGGCTTTAATGTCTTTGTGAGCGTTATATTGAGCTTGGATGCCTACAGCAGCGTTGGGTTATACACGACTACGCTCAGCGGGCAGCACACTCACATCGAGTGCAGCAAGGCTTCTCGGGTTGGCAGAGGCGCCCGTCCGGCCTGGCGCTGTAGAGACGACGCTGTCTCCGTCACCCATGACTATTGTGACCAAGAAGAAATACCTGAAAATACCTTATCAGTTTGATCCATATTTTATATTAGAAGAAGGGCCGAACTTCGGGCAGGGACCTTGTTTACCACTCTTCTTGTTTTTTGAATGATAGATTTGTGTTTGCCTTGTTTAAAAGATATCAATTACAATACAATTACAATTTGATATGCATTAGAACCGACAAAAAGGTTTTGGGATATGGATGGGTTTACATCGGTCTCCTGTTGATTCAGAAGACAGTGTTGGGCTGTCACCGTCTTGACTTTTACCAGCCACAACGCTCCTCTGTGTGACGTTATGTATTTGATGCTATCCGGAATGGCATTCAGTCCCGATGAACCTGCGTATTCGCTGAAATTCGCATGGCCTCAGTGATTCATTGCCGTGCGCTCACTACCGAGTTCGAGGTCGCGTGTGGTCTCGATGTTGTATTTGGGATGAGCTGGATTGCTGCGTGGCCACCGTTTTGTGGGAAGATGAGACTCCCGTCTCCAATCCTCTATGTCTGGCCTTCCGAAGGTGGCGACAGCGTCTCATGGCCTCTTTTTTTGATATCTGCTGATTTCCTTCTGTATTCATGTATACTTAGTGGTAATGTCAATCATATTGAACCTGCTGCTAATGATGGTGAATTAGAATTATCTCATCGGGGCAGTTTTATTGTCTCGCAAACGTTCAGACTCGAACTTTATTGTCCATGTTTTTCGAGCCGTGTCAATCAGGAGTCCCTTCAACTGAGGAAGTCTCGTCAAGCGGGAGAGCCTGCCAGTGTGGTTACCACAAAATCCGTTTCTCTTGGGTTCGAAACCTGATGAACTACAGTTTTTTTTTCTATCGGAACACACTTTGACATTCATTCATGGATGCGTTTCTTTGGAAGTTCGTGACTGGTCTTAACTAGGTGGTTGCAACAACAGAATCAAAATCTGTTTCTCTTGGGCTACGCAGGTTCGCAATCTGCTGACCGTGAGGTTTTTTTCTATCGGAACACACCTTGATATTCACTCATGGATGGTTTCTTTAGAAGTTTACCGTAACTCGTCTTACCAGGAGGTTGCTACAACATAGTAAAAATTTGTTTCTCTTCGGCCGCGGAGGTTCGAAACCTGCTGACGTTTTTTAGCCCTCCCTTAACTGGTTTAGCCCCTGTGTAAGTTGTTGTCGCAGCATTCATATTTACTGCATAGTGAGTTGTGCCTTGGGACACATGTGTTTGAAACATTAATTATATTGCGTGTCGTGAGGCTGCCGCAGGTTTTATGTAGTTCCGCTTCGGGCTTAGTTCGTTGCATATTGGATGAATTGTCTGTAGACGTGTCTGCAACATCAGGCGCTGATCTGTAGACCACTGCACAGAGTATCTGAAGTGATCTAGAATGCACTCGCGATCAAGAAGAACATTGCAGGCTAGAGACCTATCTAGTATTTTAAACATTCTTTGCTGTCGGGACACATACGAAGGTGTGTCTAAATCATCGCAATCACTGTCTACCGAGGTGGAACATATGTCCAAACCAAACCTTCTCTGGAAGCCATTGCATCTTCGCAATGTTGGCATGGTTTATGCTTCGCAGGCACAAATTTGTAATATGTTTTTTCAGTGTCTGTTTTCACAAGATATATTTCTTGCAACCAAAGTTCCTACACACGCATTAATTAACTGAAGGTCAATAAAATTTAAATTGTTCGAGCAGTCACGAGTCGCACGAGGTGTTCGGAAGTCAATAGAAGCTACTTACCTTACTACGAAGGTTCTGAGAAGTAGAACCCTTGGGAGTAGAGCACGGTGGTCTGGCTTTCTATACATAACTTTATCTTCCAGCCACAATTACCGGCTGAGTGGCCTTGCAAACAACTTAACTATTCCCAGTACTGTAACATGCCACTAAGCGCAGATGACACCCCATCCTTTCCACTCTGTCCTACCCTCCTGGATATCAAGAATTCTTTGCCGCAGTGCCGTGCCAACTGGACCCATGCCAGCCCCAGGAATTACGATGTCCTCACCCTCGTACCCAATTCTATTGCAAGATCCAACAATGGCCGCTGTCCCTACGGCTAACGCTTCAAGCAATTTGCCCTCGGACGACCATTTCGAAAGGTCACTCATGGTATACACCATTTCTTGTGGGTGTAAGCGCACTGAGATTTCTTTGTGGAATTCTGGATCGCTTGCGAGGGCAAGACATGATGCTCTAGTGACTCCAGGTAGAATAGTACCGTCAAGAGGCGTAGTGATCAGGTTCACGCCTTCAACGGATAAGTTTATTATTTATCTAATTTTGTTTATTTGGAACTCACCGTCTCCATCATCCCTCTTGACTACCACGAAGAAGTTCATCACTCCAGCCTCTGTGATTCTCCTGTCATCACCAAATAGCCACAGGATCTGGTCGTAACCTTTCTCGGCAGCAGTACGTTGGGGTAGGAAGCCAGGCGAGTAGTTGCCAGCAAATTTGTCACCTCCAGTTCCACCCGGCCACGAGCGCACATTTTCAGTCGCCGCGAGGAGAGAAATAGGCTTCAACACGTTGAAGTATGGCCCAGCTGGCGATGCAATAACATAAAGTATAGCATGATCAGACGCCGTCAATCCCAAACCTACATTGCAATCAGGTGAATACTCGTACATCATCGACTCATTTCACGAACCTGGGCGGGTTCCGATGACAGTAGGACGCAGATACAAACTATATCCCGATTCTTTGGGTATCCAACGCATTTCAAGATTCACTAGACACTTTATCAGTTCTAAAACGACATCTCCGTCAACGGGCTGCGTGGGGCAACTAAGTCAGAGATACTCCCTGCATGAACGTCGTGGTACTCACGGGAAGAGCGAGACGTGCACAAGACCTCTCTAATCGACGCATGTTCATATCTGGGCGGAACAAGCGGGCCTTGCCATCGGGTCCAAGATAAGCCTTCATACCCTCAAAGATATTGCCGCCGTACTGGAAGCACGAGCAGGCAGGATCAAGTGTAATGGGCCCATAGGGCTTGATCTCAGGCGCGGACCACCCTATTTCAGGGTCATGAGTTGCAACAATCATGTGGTCCGAGAATGTCTGGCATCATTATTGTTAGAGCGACATGAATGTGGTTGTTACAGGTCTTGCTCACCTGGCCGAAACGTAATGTCTCGATGGGCTGCAGGGGCTTCAGTGTCTTTGCAAGCGTGATATTGAGCTTGGATGCCTGCAAAAACGTTGGGGTTATACTTATACACGACTACATTTAGCAGGCGGCACACTCACATCGAGTGCAGCAAGGCTTCTCGGTTTGGCAGAGTCGCCCGTTTGGCCTGGCGCAATAGAGGCGATGCTGTCTCTGTCACCCATGGCTACTGTGACCAAGAGGAAACCACCTGAAAATACAGGTTATCAATTCGATCCATACTTTTATAAGTCCACTGAGAGTATGACTAGGAAAGTCTGACATGTAGTATGACTCAAGTATGACTCGATCAAAGTCCCGAACGATCTAATCGGATCACTACACTTCCAAATGGAGATGGATCGTCTATAGGGCTGTTCCCCGTACCATAGCATCAAGTCGGTCGGAATGTTCTTACCCGTTTTAGTTAGCTGGTTCGTAAATACCTCACCTCAACGAGTCCGAGTGGGTGCCACATCGGGGATCCGAATATTTAAGACTGGTTTGAATGTCGTGCGAAATGTCAAGATAATATTTAATATTTAGGTTGTCGTCTTAGCGGATGTAAAATTTCAAATGTTAAAGAGGTCTTGCATGACAAGAGAAATATAAAGTATCAGCGAACATTTTCTTACTGTCTGAATGTCAATGACAACAAGAAATATAAATATATCTTTAATGCTGGCATAAACTTCGAAATGAAACTTCACATTTAAGACTCGAAAAAACTTCAATTTTAGCACGTGACTGAACATCTGCTCATGTATGAAGTTTAGACCGTCATTTAGACGGGCGTTAAAATTCAAAATACCCCCTGACAATAAAATGTGAAAATAAATCATCAAGTTTTATCTCTAGATAAAACCGATTGCCCGACGATTGCCCACTCACGGCTGAATCATCGCCCACTTACAACATCATCGCCCACTTGAGTTTGAGATGCTAAATATTAGGGGACTAGACGATAAGTTATAGACACAAGCGATGCCTTTCGGTTAGAAACACGTGTTAACGATTAGGGGACTAGACGATGACTTATATATACAAGCGCGTTAACGCACTCTTATTCAAATGGTATAGTAGATGTACGTGAATCTATGTAGTAGAGTGAAATAGAAAATCAATCCTGCATGACATAGTCAGATACCGGTGATTTCTCGAGGTGAATGAATGTACTTACAAAATCATTTCAACTTGTATACAGGCTAGTGCTAATTCTCTGTAAAAGCTGAGCAGGAGATTAGAGACGCACAAGTAACAACCAATTTATTCTTACCGCTTGCTTTGGTGGCAAGAAAACTGCAAGATGCCACGTTGACGTTTTTCATCATTTTGCTGGTGCCCGCATTGAATTTGAGTGAGCCTTTCCACTGCGAGCCAGTCATTGGACCGTTAGCATCATTAGTGAATTTATGTCGCTCTCATGAAACGCCCTGTTGAATGTTGCCCAGGCGTAACTGGAACCAGGATTCACATCGACTGGACCAGAACCCCACATTTAGTCCTGAGGCAGCCCAGGCCTGGGGCCTGGGCCACCAGGAGACGATTTCAACATTCCCGTTGTCTAGATTATTCAAACATAAGTGCCTCTGTCGTTGATGTAAATGAGAGAAACTCACTGGTATGCAGATAATACGTCCCGCACATGAAATCTATCTCCTCTTCTGACAGCTCATCATCGAAATAAGTCTGGCCATTAATGTCCAGCATGAGGCCAAATGGTACCACTTCCCGTGAAATGCCATCGAGAACGGAGGGGAGAACATCAAACCCAAGACTATGTAAAGCCAGCCGCCATATGAGGCCACCATGAAGAAGTGCCGCTCTTGCGCGAGGCTGGTTCAGGAACTCGTGACGGTGCTGCTCGTACACGATGTAGTCAGCAAAAACTGGCCTAAAACGGGCGAGCCTGCGATCCTCGGGGGGAAGACGTGTCCGAGCGAGTATGTGTGGAGTTCCATAAGTGGACGTCAAGCATGAGGTGGAACTGAGATTGGCTGCAACATCTTTATAGTGATTCCTTTTTCCATGAGGTTACACGCGATCTTGGTGATATCCGAGCCCCAGTCATGCCGGAGGCACATCACAGCCGTAATAGCGTCAGGAACCGCCAGTTTCCAGGGCACCAGATTTGACGACAGTGACTCGATGATGTAGAGCCACTGATTGGGTTGTTGCACAAAGGAAACTCGAATGTGTGCTTCGAGACTGACAGGGACGAGTCAGGTCCTAGATCCCAGAGATTGGGCGGATGTCTGACAACTGAGTTTGAGGGAGGGTGAGAGGTAACCTATAAAACATGTGATGACATCCTTCTGTGCATCTGGAATTGACTGATATCCATGGGGTTGTTGCCGACGAGTCTGCATAAGTGAGTCCACTGTGTCTTGCGAGCCCAATCATCGAATGTAGTCGATCTGCCTCGGGGTGTAGTGGTGGATGCTGCAAGGTGAAATCCGAGATGAAAATGCAAAATCGAGACAAATCGCTCAACACTACGAGTGTATTGCATTGAGGGTGCAACCTCATAATGACCGAAGTAGGCTTCGATGTCTTTCAAGAAACTGGACAAGGGTGGTGGAGGGGCAGGGGGAGCAGGGGTGGGTTCAGAAGGAGCAGGCGCAGGCGGGAAATCATCTTCCTCCCAATCGCCATTGGGGATGCTGGTAAGATCCAATGCGTCGCACAAATCCCACTCATTACGGAACGAGTCATATACCCTGGTAGATTTGCTATATGACATCCAAGTCATTGGTATCTCAGCCTTTGTGAGATGGATGCATTGACGAAAACTGCCAAAGTCGTCATTAGGTTGCCATTCAAACACCACAACTGTGCTGAATTTGCCAGGGATGCTGTGGTTCATGGCTGCCCACTCATGACTCTGACGCGACTGCCGTTGAGCTGGCATTTCCATCTCCTCTTTCCTCTGGTTCTCCTGACGGCGCCGCGCAAAGAATGCCTTGAAGTCTTCTCCTTGCTTCTGTCTAGAGTGGGTTGGGAGACTGGGAACAGAGAGTCCGCATGTGCCTCGGGAACATCAGACACCGGGGATATATAATGACGCAAGGGTAAAATTCAACCGGTGGGCCAGAAGGTATCCCCAGAAAATCGCAGACCCCAAATCGGAAGCAAGAATTTCTCAAACATGGGCAATTGAACTTGCCAAGGACAGTGAATGGAAGAGATCAAGGCTCCCGTACATGGCATGTTTGTCGTCAGATCTCCAACGAATGAGCGCAACAACTCGAGAACCCATTCAGCTAAGATAGCTGTCCACTGATTGGCACCTTGGTATCGACGAGTCATGATGTACCACGAGCAGGTGGCAGCAATTACTGGAAATCCGTCAGGCATCACGAACGATGAATAAACTGGTTGACTTACATAGAAATGCATCGCGCAACCTTATTGCAATCTTTTTGGCAAGGTTAACATCTGTATGCCACCGTTGGTACCCATAGGTAGTCGGAGGGCGTGGAAGTTTAGTCCCCCATGGAATCAATAGCCCAGCACCCAAACTTCCTGGCACCAGAGCAGTTTCTGCTCTAAGTCGACCCATTTTGCCCGAATATTGGGTGGAGAATGTGCCTTCCCGATGTATCTACCTCTGTGAGGAGGGAAAACCTGGAGTGGTTGAGGCATCCAAAGATCGGCCCATCGAAGCTAGGGTTCAAAGGTACAAGGGAAACCACGGACGAGCTCCATGCCCAGCGAGTAGTGAGTGGCATATTACTATATCGGGAGAACTATCATAGTCTTCGCGAGGATCCCAAGGAGGCTCGTGAGGTATGACATTGGGAAGGGAGTGTGCGGTGAGAGAGGTATAAACCTGCCATCACGGACGATGACATGGAGATGTTATCATGAGGCGAGAGACAAAGAGTACAGTCAAGACTACTACGCAACAGTACAAACCATTACGTTAGATGGAAGAAGGTAACGAAATGCGAGAAGTTGGGTGCATCTAATATAGACGTAGCGGAGTTTCAACAAACAATTACCATATCAGTGGCAGTGGCAGCAATACTAGGGGTGTGGTCTGTGGATTGAGACAAGCGGAGTGTGGATGAGATGTGGTCTGTGGATTGAGACAAGCGGAGGAAAACAGAACAATGCCAGGACTGTGACTTGGGATGAGTGGAGAAAATTAAAAATTAAAATTAACAACAGAATTTTACTATGTGGCTTGAGACGTGGTAAAGAACTTGAAGAGAAGTGGAGTTGGTCTCCAACCAGCTAATATTAGGGAGTGATGATGGTACATTGACGATGGTGATGGAGGCAGAGAACGCCGGGCAAGGCCACGACGACAGGAAGGATGTCAAACCCATGGAAGACCAGCAAAAAGATGTTAAACCTATGATCAATAAGAGGAGAATAACATCATGATGACTCACTTCATAGATCTGCAGCTTCTACCCAAGTTGTTTCTGCGATAGGGGTGTCAAACCCATGATCAATATCGTGAAGGGCTGCCACGGACGTCGAACCAGGAAGTGATGGATGTTGACTTAGAGTTATTATTAATAATAGGACGTTGGCAGTGGCGATGAAAGTAGAGAACACCGGGCACGACTGTACATACAGTCATGCCCTGGAAGAAGGTGAGGAAGGGTCGTTGTCGACAAGGAGAATGGGAGGCTCGACAGTACAAACGTCGAACCTCCTAGAGTAATAGTTACTAAGTTCCATAGGACTTAGAACTTTGGCGACGAAAGCGCCCAACAATCACAAACACAGGACTTAGAACTTTTTGGCGATGAAAGGCCCAACAATCACAAACACCCATATTAGGGAATTGTTACATAACATTGACTCAGTTTGAACTTTGTACTGTCGACTCTCTCGAGCTACTTCATCGTCCCCATCCTTGAAGCATGACAGTATGTACTGTCGTGCTCATCGAGTTCATTGTTCATTGTTCCTATCTTCGTAGCACGACAGTATGTACTGTCGTGTCTCCTATCCCATTACCACCCACCACCTCGCCAACTCCATCCTTTTTCGCTGAATGATCAAGCCCACCAGCTCGCCAACTCCATCCTTTTTCGCGGAATGATCAAGCCATCAACTCTGGGTCATCCGCCTTTGCTTACTGTGATCCTTTAGATCATGCTGGCCCGTTAGTCAGGTAAGCCCATTTGTTGACAGATCCAACCATTAATCAACCAACATGTCCAGCCATCAACACACATCATCCCCTCCACCGTACATACAGTGGAGTGGGCAATGGCTAACTCGTTCTCACTTATTGCGACCCCTTGGATCACGTTGGCCCCGTCTTCTACGTCAGGTAACCAAGTCGTTTGTTAAAATCCAACCCCATTGACCAACCATTAAACGATCCAGCCATTAAGATCTGTCATCCCCTCCACGTACATACAGTGGAGGGGTAATTGACTCAGTCCATCTACCAATGCGGTGGAGGGCATAATGCAAAACTTATGTCTATGTTCAATGTGCTGCTACATGTACTGGACGGGAGATAGGTCGATGGGAGATAGGTCCTTCGCCTCTTCATCTCCTTTCACTGCTTGCGGGTAATCAGTATCGCGCTTGCCCCTATGGTCATCTTTGTCGATCTCTCCGTCCGCTTCTTGAGCTAGCTCCAGGATCTTTGCCGCTAATTCCCGGAGCATCACAATGTCATTTTTGACGTATCCTTCAGTCGGCCCTTCCTTGTCCTTCTGGATATCTACATACTCGTCAAATATCATGGCAGCTTGGACACGCTGTGAAAAGTCATCGGCCACATTAATCATTGTTGCCGAAGTCATGTACCCATGTACACGTTCAGTGTGCTATCCTGAAGGTGTGTTAGTTAGATCCCTGCTGACCAACTGGCCCACTTACCAAAAAGCTGTCTCTATAATTTATCAGCAGGAAGACGCTCATAGATAGCAGTGCCAGTAGTCGTGTCAACATCACCAGTATGTGCGACAGGGACCAGTAATCCCCTGAGGGCGCCTTGGATACCTTTGGCACGGCGTAGTCGTATGCCCATATCTTGATTGTAGTTTCCTGCGCCCTAGCACAGGTGAAGTGCTGGCAATTGTGCAGCGGCCATTGAGATTGCGTGCCTAAACCAGTTCAGTGACATTCTTTCTGACTAGTTTTAATACTTATGGATATTGTTTGCACAAGGCCGTGTCCGTGGTGGAGGGTTTCAAGTGTCTCCCCTGTCTTCCGATCAAATATGTATACTAGCCCATGGTCACTTCCTCCCACAACTACCTTGCCTTCTTCCCCAAATGCCACTTGCTTGGGACCGATACACTTGGCAAACCAGTTGCAAATGTTGAAGAGGCTCACCATCACCTTCAAGGCGATATAATGTAAAGCCGTCTGTTGCATTATCTACAACGAAAACGCCCCACTTTGAGTACACCGCAGCATGACCACTATATAATATGTCAGTAACGCGCCCAGGTCGAGAGCGGTAGTTCCTCACATCACTGATTTGCAGCTAATTTCTTGCACTATGTGCCATCTTCATCCTTCAGTTTCATGCTGTTCGGCTCTCAGCATCAGGCAATGAAAGTATGCAGTGGAAGGACTGACAAGTTGCCATCATAGAGCCCAAACACATAGATGCTCTGGTTGTCTGCGAACCTACCGACTTGGGCACCGTATTTTCAAGTCGCACTGTGAAGACGGGCTGGAGCTGCGAGCTTGTGTTGAGCATCAGAACCTGAACCATTTTGTCTCTAGTTCCGACTACAATTCGCAGGTTTCCTTCAGAGGAAGTTGAATGCCATGACAAGCATGTGATCTCAAATCCTGATCCCAGTCTCCTGGCGCATATTTCCTGGAATTTCTCCTGTTGGCGTCAATGGACAGTCGAACAGCAAACCTAGGCACTTACATCTGTGAGACTGCGTTGTAAACATACGATATAACCCAGGCCTGTTCCATAACAGAGGGTTTCTGCCGCAGTTTTCGTAGTCGTGGCCCAGATTGCACAACTGACTGTTCCCCTTGATTCATGATGATTGGACGAAGATGTGAGTTCTTTCCGAGATTTGATATCCCAGATTTTGATTCCCTCGGTACCTGTTTGTTTGTTAGCCCTGTCTATGACCGAGTTTCTGCTTTCTTACCACCGCATGCAAGCAGGTGTCCATCATTAGAAATCGCAAGTGCATGGATAGAGCCATTATAGGCAGTTAAACGAGCGAGCAGCTTGTAACGCAGTGGCTGCGCTGACTTGTTGAACAATGCAAGGAAAGACATTATGATATAATCCGCTGTAGTCACCCGCTCACAATGTATTTATCTGTACTTCTCATTTGTTTTCAAATACTTTTGTATCATTACCGTATTTGTTTCTGTATTTGTTTGATTCCATGGTAACTTCATCGTCGACGCCATTTGTGTAGTGCTATTCTTCTTATTCTTCTCTTGAGATACGCTAATGCAGCCCTATTATTCTTATTCTTATTCTTTACAAGCGCTAATCTTGGTTACCATTTTCAAAGCCCCTTATTGTTTTCACTCAATATGGTAATCTGTTGAATACTTTACCTCTCATGAACCATCCTTAAGTTCCAGGTAGCTACTCGGTTCTTTCTCTATCATGCGCAGTACTACAGTTGTTCCACCTTTCTATGACTCGGAGCCTGGGGCTCCACCACCTCTTCCCCCAATGCTCACAGACCAGCTAGAGCTGTTTGGCAATGCCAATCGTCGCCCGACTACACTTATTGCGACGAAATCCTAGTTCCTCAAGCTAGTATCATTCCCACTGCAAAGGCTTCGTCGTCTACACCCGCCCCTGAATTCAAGCTTGCAAAGCAGATGCGCAAGCATTCTGATCGCTCTTCCTCTCCATACACCAAGAAAGCCACTTCCAATTCCACGCACCCCCATTCTTGAATGCCTTCACCCTCAGATTCCTCAGGCTCTTTGGATTCTTTCTCAGATAGCGACTCCTCAACTTCGAGCGTGAGTTTATCAGAAGACTCAAAGATTCCTAAACCTGCCGGTGAACCTGGGCGTCCGGGGCGTGGGGGTTACACACTTCGTGAAGCTTTAGATTGGAATCCAAAGTCATACACAAAATTCAAGGTTTGCAAATTGTCATTGTACCCTTGGTATTGCAAATTAACTGAGAATTCCTAAGAGTCTATGCATAGTCTCATCGACAACCACCTTGACACGACAAAATGCGCGTCTGCCCAAAGTCCCGTGCTATTGGAAGTCGTGCGTGGCAAGGTGAACAGTTTCTCTGAGTCTCGATATTGTCAATAAACTTATCATCTCAGGTGCTCGACAACTTCCCAGACCTTGACAATTATACCAACTTGTGGCCAGTCAACGATTTGATCATGACACGCCTGAAATACACGTCTGGATGCGCGAGACAAAAGGAGGGAGAAATGGCTGTAGGCAAGAGCAAGGCCAGGAAGTGATACCCCGACTGCATTATATGTCTCCGTCATTATTACGTGCTGTATGCGTTCTATATTAAGCTGGTGTTCCAAGAATCAAGCATGTTCAAGACAGGATGGATGGAATACCAGAAACGCCCAAGCAACGGAGATGTTTTGCGCATCCTTGGCTTAAAAATAACAGGTGTAGAAAGATTAGTAACCGCGAGTTTTACGCATCAGGAAGAGCGAAACTACATCATGCAAGTTGTCTGCGAAGCTACCCAGAACCGTCAGTATCAGTTCAAGCTGGTGCTTTCGAATGTTTAATCAAGATCAGAACGGATCTTGTTTGTATATCTGCAGTCCAGCTGAGAAATTTGGTATGTAACAATGCAAATTATACTACTACTCTACACCTTGCAGCTGACCGACAATTGGCACGAGTCCTCAAGGGTTTTACAAGAGTAAGATCGCGTGGGAGCCTAGCTCTTGGACGACTACTTATGCTTTGCACAAAGCTGAAAAGATAGTTATGGTAGGCTCAATAGATCATTGAGTTTACTCACTGGTGAATTAAAAAATCAGCAAGCGCATTATCTCTGCCTCGGATGTTCACAACAGAGGGATAGTTGACTCCAACCCTCATAACAACTGCATCGCCTCGGAACTTATGACCACCCGTACTAAGAAGCATGTTGGCTCAGAGATGAAGATGTCGCTTGAAGAAGATGCAGAATCGATGGATGTATCTCCCTTCCCACACATTCACGAAGCAGTTGTGAACATAAGGCTGCACTGCAGCCTCCTCGAGAAGGCTTTCCGGAACAGGAAAACGCTGAGCAGCGCGTGAGCGGCCAGAGCAACGCGTCAACATAGTGACCTGACGGGGTCTGGTCCACGATGCTGAATATAGCCTGCACCGCAGGTGAAGCTCCGGGGTCTGATTTGAAGGTAAATAAAGGGTGTGAGGTAGTAAGCGATAACTCACAGCAGATGTTGGAAGGATAAATGTGCGAGTGTTTACCATCTGATGATTATAATTTGATCAAGCAATAATTTAAGAGGTGGGCGATGAATGCGGGCGATGAAAGCGGGCGATGAAAGCGGGCGATGAAAGCGGGCGATGGAAGCGGGCGATGGAAGCAGGCTATAGCAGCGATCCGTCTTTTAATAACTTCACATGCTGAGTCAAAAGACAATAACCATAATCGTTTCAGATGTAGTTGAAAAAAAATAGTGGGGACAAAAAAATTATAGCGGGGAGCCAAACCGAAGCATTGCCATGATAATCCTAGTTGTCAAGGGTAATTGTTAATTTGTGCAGGTAATTGTAAGAGCGAATAGAGCAAAAGATAATTGAAAGCGATGGAGATGGGCCTGGACCTGTTGGAATGTTGTTCATTCATACAACAAGAGTCTAGAAGAATCAAGACAAAAATGCATGCCGAAACTTAAAGACCCAGGAATGATGTTTGCAAACTAACGATGAATTATTTCCCCGCTATAAGCGCCAATAAAATTGATGTCGACATGCAGCATCCCGAGTTTCAGCAGAAGACGTACAAACGTCTCATGACGCGGATTTATTTGGTGACGATGAAGATATGATAAGGGTCCTGGCGACTTCATGGATGTTCTCAGTCAGCCTCCCACCAGTGTACCGCGACTCGAAAGAGGGCCAGAGAGGAAGTGGTATGTAGATAGTACGAATCAGCTTCCATGACTCATGATACCATCCAGATATCTGGGAAGCGTCGCATTCAGGAAGTCGACTATTCGCAGGTACTTCGCCAGACTGTGTATGAACAACAAGAACGTATTAACAACATTATATGAAGGTAGAGGACTGGAATGGTATGCGATACGGAGAAGCTCAAGACACATTGAGGAGCAAGACATCTTGCAGAAGAAGAGCATGAGCGCACAGCTGCATTTCAACGAGCGATGGGAAAAGGCTCTGAGAGAGCGAGAGCGGGAAAAGCAAGTAAGTGCAACAGATGCATTCAGTCAGATGCATGCTTACAAGTTAATAGGAAATTCACACATGGCAAGAGCAGCAGCAGCACTGCTGAGGAAGAAGTTGCTGAAGAACTAGCACAGCATGAAGCAAAAATAAGTGCAAAAAAGACGAGAGGTGAGAAAGAATGACTGACCAAGGAATTACTAATGATGGCAAGTAGTTGGCTGAAGAACTGGCATGACACAACACAGATTTAGATACAAGAAAAAATCAAGAGGTGGGGAAGAACGACTGAGCACTGGGAATCGCTAATGATGTCAAGCAGCTAAGAAGAAACATGAGAGAGCCTTTTGCCGAAGGCATGCGAAGGCGAAGGCCTACAACTAGAATAGAAAAAAAGGGATGAGGGTAGAAAAGAGAACGCTCGCTAAAATGGAAGCAGCGCTTTGCAAGACACGGTAGGCAACAGCAGGATGCGGCCACGGAAATGGCACAGACCCGCACCGAAGGAACGCTCAACAGCCACCCACACGCCCAGAAACCACAGCGTCAAGACTCCGTGCCTCAAGACAATCAAAAAGATCAGGAAGGCACGTGGAACAACACGCAAGATGTGTCTGTATCTGTAGTAGAGGTAAGTACTAAGCGGTCGGAACTCGTTTTAAACTCACGTCATAGCAGGATGCTGACGAGCCTATGGAAACGCATCGAGAACGATCATCGACAATTGAGCAAGAGCCACAGCGATTTCAGCCTGACGACGTCTACCCTATGTCTGTGATGGAAAACGCGATCTCCAAAGGCATAGAGGCGGCACTCAGACGCATCCTCGTCGATAAGGATATTTTGACATCCACAAGCATAGTCCTCGAAGGAAAAAGAAGCAGGATGATGAAATTAGGATAGAAAGGGCCGCAGATTTGAGCCACGAAAGAGACTTCCTTCTTGTGAGAGTTGAATTTTTGACGTATATGCTGATGCTAAGCATGAAGTAGGGTGAAATCCGGCGTCTCCTCAAAGATACCTTCAGTATATCTCAAGACACAGATTTTATTGTGCACCAGCGGCGGATCGTGGAGATGTGTACTCGTACGAGTATGAAGATGGCCCAGGCCCCAACACCCAGAATCTGGCCTTTGATCTCAAACATGGATTTAACACTGCCTGGAATGCGAAAATTCTCAATATTTCTCCTTGAAGAATTGAAAAAGAGGAGTGTAGAAGAGGAGTGGCCGTTCCGGAGGTCGGATGCCTATTATAAGGCGATACTCGAAGAACGCTACAAGCAGATGCGGATGGTCTGGAGAGCAGCCCAACCAAAGGTTACAGCAAAGGGCTGCTTGGAGACTGCGGAAGAAGTGGAGGAGAGGTTGATTGCAAAAGAGGTGAAAATCTGAAGTCGGTTCGTCAAACAACTCGTCGGCGAAATGTATGTCTGCAGCATGATCTCAAGGCTCTTCGGATACTAATGTGTCTATAGAAATATCTCCGCAGAGCAAAAGTCCTGGAGCAAGTTATTGAGCTGAAGAAAGATGGCGAGGACGACGACCTACCAGCTTGGCAGTAGCTTCAAAAACTAGTCAAGATGCTGGGAGACGGGGGTATGAGTTCAGAAGAAAGTGATATCGAAAACGATGTTGAATGTGTGCTCCAGGTCAAGAACATGGCATGGCGTGCGGGATAGAGTGAGAACTGAATATCATCGATAATCAGAGGGTCTTGGATAATGATATTTTCGCGCCCCAGGGTTCCAAACCAATGAAGAGGATACGCACATCGGGAAATTCGATGACTGTATGGAACCCGGTCACTGGATTACCAAGGCCCTATACAACGGCAGATGGATTGATGGTCTTACTGGAGGTCAGGTAGAAAGGTTGAATGTGTCAGATGAGATGTTCCGATGGATGAAAGTTGGTGTAGCATAGCAGCGTGTTGAATATATGGTGTACGTGAACTGCAGGGAATGGAAGATAAGTCAATTCCCCCTCCACTGTATGTACGGTGGAGGGGATGACATATGTTAACGGCTGGCTGGATCGTTGCGAGAGCGAGTTAGCCATTGCCCACTCCACTGTATGTACGATGGAGGGATGATGTGTGTTGACGGCTGGACATGTTGGTTGATTAATGGTTGGATCTGTCAACAAATGGGCTTACCTGACTAACGGCCAGCATGATCTAAAGGATCGCAGTAAGCGAAGGCAGATGACCCGGAGTTGATGGCTTGATCATTCCATGAAAAAGGATGGAGTTGGCGAGCTGGTGGGCTTGATCATTCAGCGAAAAAGGATGGAGTTGGCGAGGTGGTGGGTGGTAATGGGATAGGAGACACGACAGTACATACCGTCGTGCTCCGAAGATAGGAACGATGAACGATGAACTCGATGAGCACGACAGTACATACTGTCGTGCTTCAAGGATGGGGACGATGAAGTAGCTCGAGAGAGTCGAAGTACAAAGTTCAAACTGAGTCAATGTTATGTAACAATTCCCTATATGGGTGTTTGTGATTGTTGGCGCTTTCGTCGCCAAAAAGTTCTAAGTCCTGTGTTTGTGATTGTTGGCACTTTCATCGCCAAAGTTCTAAGTCTATGGAACTTAGTAACTATTACTCTAGGAGGTTCGACGGTTTGTACTGTCGAGCTCCATTCTCCTTGTCGAAACGACCTTCCTCACCTTCTTCCAGGCATGACTGTATGTACAGTCGTGCCCGGTGTTCTCTACTTTCATCGTCACCAGACGTCTCATCACAGCGACCTTCACGACCTTCTCCAGGGCATGACTGTATGTACGGTTGTGCCCGTTCATCCCACCGCAACTCCTAATTCTAAGTCAACATCCATCGCTTCCTGGTTCGATGACCATGGCAGCCCTTCCCGCCGGCGTTCTTTGCCAACGATCAGTCCACACCAAGCTCAGTCCTCTCAGGTCGCGCCAGCTCTCCCTGACAACAGAGTTATATCCTTGTTTGGTAGTTCTTGTAATGAACGTCATATTTTCATACAAGGCTTACTGCTGTCTTGTTATTTCATTACTGGAAATTGCGAGTTGTTTCTTTTATCGTTGTTGTTCGTCTGACTCAAAAGCTTGCCTATGCAGTCGTTTCTTGCTCTCCAATTCACTCCCATCAATTCATAGAAACGACGGTACATACTGTCATTGCTATTCGCCCCGTTCTTCATGCCTGTGTCTCGCTCACTGTTCAAATGGTGCTTCTGTGAGGAATGCATCGAAACCGGTGATCGTGCTGAGGATGGCATGCCTAAGGGGTACTCATTGCAGAATGTCTTATGGCTGCACATTTACAACGCACCAAACATACCCAAGCAGAACGTGCTGCTGCTGGCTCTCCCCGCACGAACGCCATCACGGATTTGTTAGTCTCACAGCTGGACGCACTCACTCTTATCGACAACAAACGCCTGTTTCTCACCCCAACCCCACTCCACCATTATCTATTACGGCTCTCGCAGATGATCTTGAGCAACTCACTTTACTAGATCATTTTGTTGCCTGTGAACTCAGAGTCGCTATTTCTGGTGACGTCTCCCAAAAGAACATACATCGGCCAACTGTGAAGGCCTTGATGGTCCTCGATAACATAGAGTTCCGTGTTCAGTGGTGCTTTCGGTTGTTACTTGCAGGTAATTCCAATGATGTTGTCGCGAGCTACTATTGCTTCGCACAGCTGTGGAGTCTGTCAAACGAAAAGCAGACATTGTGGTCACACGGAAGAGGGCAATTATGTTGGAGATAGATGGCTTAGAAGCTCAGTTCAACAGTCAAAAGCCTCCCGAAATGGACTTATGTGCAGCAGTCGAATTTGATACCAGTAAGAGTTGATTATCTTCATTGTGTTCATGTTCTGAATAGTCAATAGATGTTCACCATGATTTTCCGCTGGATCAGTGTGATGAAATCGCACAGGTTGCCTTATTCATCACTGTGACGTGTAAAGTCATCATGGGGTCAGCAAGCGAGCCTGTGATTTCCTCTTGGGACTTATTTCAATCATGTTATTCCTCGCTTTCCGGAGATCGGATGGTAGCTCAGCTCTTCCCATCAAAATGTGCTCATGCAAATTCCAAAGAGTTTCGACACCCGCTCTTGTTAGACTGTACTCAAGGGTAGAGAGATCCGAAGGGCTTTGGCCTCAGTTCGTACACTGTGCCCCTTTCTCGAGTAATGCCCTTTATTTCAGGGAGGAGTTATTGTCCGAAGACCCGGAAGGGTTGCGTGACGGATCCGGGTGTCGAAGGTGTCGGATGTAATACGTCCGAAGGTAATTCGGAACGTAAGGAGAGGAAAGAGATTAAGGCTAGTTCGGAACGAGTTCCTAACTAGAAACTACGGAGATGGACTATCCGAAGATAGAGTCGGAGGTATGGACTATAGAGTCAATCCTAATCTTGGAAGGTGACTTAAAGCGGAGAGTGACTTAAGTCCGGAGGAGGCAGAATGAGCAGAATCTAAGATGATATTCGAACTAAGGTTCTACGGAGATCTACAAGTGGTTTATATACAGTAAGTATCTAAGACGGATAATCAGCAAGTCCGGACCAAGGGCTATGTACGAAGTGTAACGGAAGTCTATTAGTTATTGCACAGCGGATCAGTAAGCATGAATCGGAAATGAACACAGGAAACGGATCAGTAACACAGGACGGAAATATAAACAGCCGGAGTACGGTAGTAGGAGAAATGACGAAAGGAGATAGATGCAGATGTTCACCAGGGAGTTAAGGTCGAGAAGTGAGTACATTCGGATGGGTGGTCCGGACAGG
>JABCPU010000969.1:0-19881 GCA_016800925.1 Suillus spraguei | reverse complement strand
GCATGAACCCTGAGTGCCTCCGATGCGATGGCTGCCGGCCTTGCAATAGCTTTCAGGATATTCTCGGAGGAGGGTCCCTTCAATGATGCAGATACCTCCGGATCTGACAGATTCTATGGGATTGGTGAGTTTGACTCCAGAAATCACCATCTCATCACATCCTACCTCGTGGCCCTGTTGAAACCATGCCAGAGATAAATTGATGCATCCGGGAGTTGACCCAACATTTTCCGAGCCCTGTTTGAACCATTCTTGATTATATCGCCAATTGCCATCAGCCTTTACACTTTTTTCGAGGCTTGGACCCAGCAAATCGGTGGCCGCCCTGATTTCCTTCTGTAGGTACCATTTGATATTCAATATCCATTGAGTAACAATCTACACATTACGCACCTGGGTGGTCTCGGTCAGGGCGTCCGGAAGGTACCATGCGATGATGGTACCGGAAACATCAATAATTGTGGCAGGTTTGTCCACCAACTTTGTGCCCTCATGGCCAGGAGGACACCTCTCAAGCAACTTCTCCTCTTTCTCCTCATTATGCCAGTGTTCTTTGGGGATATCAATTTGCTATATCTTGCAATATCAATCTGCATCTTAACTGTCATGAAGGAATTTGAATGATCAAACACATTTTCAACATCTGCAGGAAGACCCACTGGGATTTTTATATGCTTTTATGAGTTCATCAGCCAAGCGATTGCACGCCATCACCAGATCAGTGTCCAGGTTCGGAGAAGGTATAACTGGTTCTCCTCCAGTCTTCTCTGCATTGAATTTTTGTTTGGTATATGCCCTGCTTCATGAGTGATGGCCAGGGCCCAAGTGCGCCAGATTTTTATGTCACAAGTGGACATGGAAGAAGTGTTCATGTTGGAAGTTGATATTGGGAAATCAGATGCTGAATGCTGGATGTCCAGACTTTGGTGTTAAAGGGGGTGGAGATAGCGAGGATCAGATAAGGGAACCTTGGATGATGTTGGCTTTCAAAGCTGTATTATCATCCATTGCTCAATGAAATACCAGATGATTGGAAGTGTGCTGGATATCTGATATTCATTTGTTGAGACCCGGGTTCGGAACTTGGCATCTCATAGGGCAACCACTTTTTGCACCCTGGTGTCCACATTCTACAAGACAACATAAGCGCCATAAAAGGCCATGTCAAGCAGAGACCTGGGTCTCAGAACTCGGAACTCGGAACTTGGTAAGCTTCATCTGATTTTCAGGGGTCATAGCTGGGTGTCTTGTAGGGCAACACAAGCCTCGCACCCCGCTTTCCACATTCTACAAGACAACCTAAACACCATAAAGGCCATTTAAAGAGATCACTTGCTGCTCCCGGAACTTGGTATGCTTCACTCAAATTTCGGGGGTTGGAACTGGGTGTCTCGTATTGACTGAATTATGTGTCGAGACCTGGGTCTTGGAACTCGGAACTTGGTATGCTTCATCTGATTTTCGGGGGTCGGAACTGGGTGTCTTGTAGGGCAACACAAGCCTCGCACCCCACTTTCCACATTCTACAAGATAACCTAAGCGCCATAAAGGCCATTTCAAGAGATCACTTGCTGCTCCCAGAACTTGGTATGCTTCACTCAAATTTTGGGGGTCGGAACTGGGTGTCTCATATTGACTGAATTATGTGTCGAGACCCGGGTCTCGGAACTCGGAACTTGGTATGCTTCATCTTATTTTCAGGGGTTGGAGCTGGGTGTCTTGTAGGGCAACACAAGCCTCGCAACCTGGTTTCCACATTCTACAAGACAACCTAAGCGCCATAAAAGGCCATGTCAAGACAGCACCTGCTGCTCCGGGAACTCAGTAACTGTGATTTATTACCTCCTCTGATTCGGATGATATGCAACTCCCTCAGCTCCGTCATGTCTACAATTATCATACACATGGGCCCACCTGTCTATATTTTATACCACCCTTGGCCCACCCGTCTAATATAATATACTGTACAACACCCTCAGCCCACCCGTCTAATAAATATTTATATAACACTCTCGGCTCACCCATCTAATACCCGTCTAATTTAATATGTGTCTGGGCCCACCCGTGTATGTGATGACAAGTACCCTTCACATACCTGTCTATTTGATACACATCTACCTTGATACACCCATCTACATGATATCCAACTACCTCAGCCCATCCGTCTACCGGATAGTCATGTACATTGGCCCACTCATCTACTCTACATATTCCTTGCATGGGCCCACCCGCTGTCATCGGGAATAATATTCCTCCCGGCCCATCTGTCATCAACAAGGATATTTCTACCATGGGCCCATGGTCCACTGGCCCATATCATACGGGATATTATGCACGTCCGTTCACTCGTATAATACGGAGATAGTTCACTGTAATATGTGCAATGTGGTGTATACAGAAGTGCTGAGAGGACTTAGAAATAGAGATGATATGGAGGTTGAGGATTGATTGATGTATATTGATGTACTTTTATATAGAGGACCGAATGTATAGTGCACTTTTAAATGGTGCAGTAGATTTTAGTTTTAGTTTTCTTGAAATGCTGCTCAAAATGTACATGTCTGTTTTAAAATCCACTATGATTGCGAATAAGTTAAGGTGCATGAAGTAGTGATTATTAGGATGAAGCCTTGGCCAGGGAGCAAAAGGAGTGCGAAGCACTCCTTTTGCTTCCTGTGCCAAAGGCACAACGGGTGGTGGACTCGTCTATAAAGTAAGGGGGGAAAGGTGGGAAGGTGCTCGCGTGGCTTTCGCTAAACGCAACATTTTTTCGCTTAGCTCGGTTTGGAAATTTCTCGCGTGGTTTTTTTGAGTGCCGACTCACTGTTGTCCCATTGTATGATTGCGTGATTGCATGATGTGGTCACATGATGTCATATACCGTACATTCAGGTCTGATCCATGGACATCTGGACACCCAATCCATACATCTTAGTCCACCCATCCAATCCAGCTCACATATCCAATCCACCCATCCACTCCAATCAATATCCATCCATATCTAATCCATATCCATATCTGACTCAGTTCATCCATCCGATCCATGTTCATATCCGATCCATGTCCATATCCGATCCATGTCCATATCCAAAACTATTCCCACGCACCTGCGCGTTACTCCTTTTAGGTTAATACCTGTGTCTGGCTTTTGGTTATCTCTGCACCTCTGGCTTTTGGTTATCTTGACTTCTGTCTTGATAAGATATTTCGTACAAGTCTTATTTCCGAGTTCATAGCCTTGTGTTCCGCAATGCCTCAAACATAGCCTCAGACTATCCTTACTTGCCTTCCGGCATGCTACCTACAGTATATAAACTTGTAGTACAACTCCTGCAGACCTCAGTCTGATTCATTGTTCCTACTTCTGTATATTCCTTGATTACTCTGTATCCTGTTATCATGTCTATATAACTCTGTTTCCGTTCTTGCACTTGGGCTCCGGCCCTTGTAAGCTTCTGACTCAGGCCTATGGGGTCACTCCCTAGGCCGGAGCTTTGATCCTATGTCCTATAATCTTTTCGGACTTCGTCCATCTCCGTCTACCATCTGTTTCACCTCCAACTCTACCTTTGGTAGTCTTATACTGTCTGTTTCTATTCCGGACCTTGTCCGGAGTAGTCTATACTATCTCTACACCATATCCGGACCTACTCCTCTCTAGTAGCCAACACTTCCTCTAAGATCCACAGAGCTATGCTCATCCTATCCTCTGACATCTATGGATCATCTTTCCCTCCGGAGCTCTGCTCCTATCCTGCCCTGGACTTTGTCCAGCGGTCCATCCTTCATTGGTTCTACTTGGAGCTTGTTCCAGTAGTGTTACCATTACTCCCTACCTTCCGGAAATAGTTCCGGCACATTCCTGCGCTCATCTGGAAGTCCATCGGAGCTCTGTTGAGCTATCCTGCCTTAGAGTTCATCCGGACCCTCCATCCGGACTTCACCAGAACTCTCCCTTGGACTTCATCCGAAATTAAGGGCACATACTCGGGTAAGGGGCACAGCATACAAGCTGAGGCCAAGCCCCTTTGACTTTACAACCTTCCGGTACAATCCCATGTAAGACCAGGATTTCTTACTAATCTCTGGTTTTGCATGGTCATAACACGTGACTGCGCAGCTGGTGGAATTTGCCATGGGTTGGGGGTAAAACCAAATTATTAGGATGGAGCTGAGGCCAGGGAGCCAAAGGGAGTGTGAAGCCAAAAGTGAAGCCAAAAAGGAGTGCAAAGGAGTGGAAAGCAAAAAAGGAGGGCAAGCAAAAAATGAGTGCAATTGCAGAAGATGGCTAATAGGGAAACTCATCAGGGGCTGGAAGGAGTGGTGGCACCATGGTCAAGTTGTCAGGAACAGGTTGATACCTATGACAAGAGATGGGAGATGGGAGATGGGAGATGGGAGATGGGAGACACAACATGGGAGATGGGAGACAGGAGATGGGAGACACAAGATGGGAGACAGCAGACTGGTAAGAGGAAATGAGAGACAGGAGATGGGACACTTGCATGATTTTGTCGTGTGACAACTTAATACTGTTGCCCCCTATTAAAATTTGACACAAAAGATTTATTCAAGTTAATAGTTTGCAGTAAATAATTCAAAAAAATCAAAATCAAATGCAATGACATTGAGGATGAGATGGGCAATATAAACTCACAAAGATGGTGATGTGGTACTTTTACTTCTGTCAAAATATTGGTCAAAATTATAATTTATTTCAAGACCTATTATCATTATTGAAAATAATTATTAGGATGAAGCCAAGGCCAGGAAGGCAAACAGAATTATTAGGATGAAGCCTTAGCCAGGGAGCAAAAGGAGTGCTTCGCACTCCTTTTGCTTCCTGTGCCGAAGGCACAACGGGTGGTGGACTCGTTATTACTTATGTCGAGAAATTTACGGTGGCACTTGGCCAAAACGACACGCGAGGGCACGTGACTTCGATCTATTACCTTTTTTAGGCAGGATTCCCTGACCTCGGTGGCACATGACCAGATTCGTGTGACGGCGTGAGTTCTGAGTAAAAAACAGAGCGCAAAAAGGAGCACAGCACTCATGAATTAATGACAACGAGTGATACGATAGTTGACATTGATTAACAACAGCGAGTTGTAACTAATGTGCTAAGAGTCAGCCCGAAGTTAAAAAAACGGTTGCAGCGTCAATGGGAGTGTCATTTATTGCGAGAGATGCGATTTCCTCATGCAGCGCGTGCCTTGTTCACGGCTTTCAGGAGTTGGGTGTGGCCAAGCTCAGCCTCTGGATAAGCTGCGAGGAAGCATGCCTCGTTTGACTCATACCTGGAACCGAAACAAAAGGTGAGTAGTACTGGAATAGATACCAGCATAGAGACTTACTGATTGATAAATTCTAGCGCAATAGTCGCCCTTTGATGGTACTTTGATGCAAACCGTCTATTTGCACCTTGGTACCACTCCCTTGGCCAATCCTTCAACGGTGTTGTGAGTCCTCGGTCCCTATTGCCAACTAGCCAGTGCTCGATGATCTCCTTCCAGGATTTATTCTTTGGGCTGGAAGTGCCATCGGAATGAGCGACTGGGATCCGAGGGATGACGAGGCCAGGTGTAGGGAGTTTCTGCTGGGAAATGGACGCTGTGGCAGGGACTTGGGGCTGTCGTGATGTGCTGGAGGTAGAGAGGGCTGCAGTAGGCATCCGGGTGACAAGAGGTCTGTGTGAGAGTGGCCGTTGGACTGTGCCAACCAGCGGAGGAGTTGTTGTGGGGGAGGCAGACTCAGAGACGTTAGTGAAGCGGTGGCCGGAATCAAGGTGTTGGAGGGCAATAGCTGTGGTGCAGGCGGCCTGCACTACAACACTTGTTAGGGAGCACATGTCGTTGTGCAGGCTGTTGACATCTGCTGTAACAGATGCATGGACCATGTGAAGCTCCTCTGTGGAGGCTGGTCTGGTAAGCGCATGTTCACTGGCAAGGGAGGCATCAGCATCATGGGAGATGGGGGCAAGGGCATCGCTGTAGTCAGTTTCATATGCATGTAGTTCATCGAGAAGGTATCAAATGAGCGTATCATGCTGAAAATAGACATGACGAGAAAAAATAATAGCTATGTCAGTCAAGCATCAGTTGTGAGCACAGGAAACATACATGTTCGCCATCAGCCCATCCACCCCACCAACAAACTTTTGCAAGCATCCACTGTTGACCTACTGGAGCAAACATAAACCAATATTGTGCACCTCCCTGATGAAAGCAGTGAGTAGAGAAGTTACCATGGATGCCAGCGCTGGTGGTAGACTCATTGATCCATTTTTGTACGGTATCGTGAGAGATCGGCTGTCCAGGATGCACAACACCATTTGCACTCATGGCGGGGAAGAGTCGTTTGGCTGGAGGGTGCGCCCATAATGAAATGATTCGAGCCATTTGATCCAAATCATCGTCCAGAAGAAACTGTCGCACGCTGGTGCATCAGGACGTGGATATATCTTGTAGTGATTTGCTAGTAGGATAATTTAGTCACGCACTATCAGCTCCAATTTGATACAAGCAACTCATATCTCAAGTCCGCTTCCCACTGGCCTTTGTCTACCTTCTTTTGCCATCCTTTCCAGTTCGCAAGAAAAATCTCAAAGTTCGACGCACATTTACTCAGTGTCAGTGTCTCATTTGCAAGGTACATCTTAAGCACGCCGTCCAAAACAGTAGTATCAAGTGAGATGTCTTTTTGTTGCAACTTGACGAGCTCAAAACACCTACAGCAAATCAGATCGGCGCAAGTACCACAAATGAGAAGGATCGCACCTGGTCCATAACGTCCATCCGTTTGACGCGAACGTGATTTGCTCAAGATGGCGGCTGAGTTTTGTCCTCGTTTCTAAGTCTAGACAAATATCTGAAGGCTGAGCGCCATTCATCACCTTCTGAATTATTTGCAGTGCAATATCTAGTGGACATGCAGCCTGGTGCCATCGGAATGCCCGATCCATGTAGTCCTTCGTCATCGCCATTGAGTGAGTCCAATCTCCACCCTCCACACTTGCTTTATGTTTGATGGACGACAGCACATCATAGCTGTCTGCAGAATCAGCGGGATTTCCTTCCCAGTGCTGTTTTGCCTCGTAAAAATGCCATTTACCATGATAGGTATCACCATCACTGGAATATAGGTCAGTACTCGTGCACTCTAATTCATAACAATACTGACGATAACTCCCACATCTTCTTAAAGGCCGAGCAGATGCTCTCAATGGTCGTTTTGCTCAAATTCTCATGAAATCCTTTCAAGGACATGTAAAGTGCCAGCGCTTTGTCGGAGCATCTGTTCGGTATATTCTCAAATGCATCTTTGAATGCAGGGTCCTCATACACATCATTGTCAGCATGTATTTCGGCAGTTGTGACCAGTGGAACGAGTGAGTGTTCGATTATTTCATCCCCCTGAGTCTCACTGACAGTAGAACTTTCAAAGTGGCTTGCCAGCCATTCCCGTCCACGATGAACATGCCCAGCATAGTTCGTCCTCATGTTGCTTGCCTGAAGGTGAGTTTTGACACCCTGTTCCTTATACCTCTGTACATCTGCCAAACCCATCTTCTCAACAGCTGATCTCTTCTTTCGCCCAGCTTTCTTGTGAATGGTGTCTGACAGCTGTTTGGTCTCAGCGGAGTCCTTCTTCAGCCGGGTCATGTTCTGAAGGTGCAAACCAAACGAGTGGTGTAGTACGAAGCCAATAGTTCAAATTTTTGGGATGGAGATCATGTCAGGGGCCCCTAGCCTCTAATTTATTCAATGCTATTTCACATTTCACACCATTCAACCGGAGAACGAGCACGATTGACATGGATGATGATTAGTGTTTCTATACGACAATTTACAGACTAATATACTGCTGCGCTGCTTCTGGTGCCATGTGCTGCAGTATGACCTTTGGAACAAGCACATACATGGCAGACAACTGACCAGGAGTAGCGTTTCCCAGAGTATTGCACCCTAAATGCCGGCAGTCAATGTTAATACTATAAACTTCGAGGTCGTGCCTCAATGCCATAAGAGTCGACTGAGAAACAACTTACATCAGATAAAGTTTTATATGGCTGGACTACTTTGGATGAAAGCTGCCAAGGGTCCAAATTTGTGAAGTGATTATAATGCAATGCAACCTATACTTTCTAATGTAACTTCGACAAATCCTCCCTTGAAGTTGGCATTAGGTAAAATCTTGTGACGTTGGGTTGTTTTGGTTCGAGTTCCCTTTGGCACAAGTATGCAGGATGATGACAACACGATACCATCCGCCAGCTCACTGCCAAGGTATAGTCATCAGTTGCAAGGTGAGTCAATCAGTCAATTCTCCACAAACTTTTGACAAATTCTGGCGCTAAATAAGGTCTTGTGACATTAGCATGTTCTGGATCGAGCTCCCTTCGGTGCAAGGATGCGGGGAGATGATGACATGATACCATCCGCCAGCTTACTGCCAAGGTATGGTCATTAGATGCAAGGTGAGTCAACCAGTCTATTATCCACAAACTCTTAATACACTCTGACGCTAGCTAAGGTCTTATGTTCTGGATCAAGCTCCCTTCGGTGCAAAGGTGCGGGGCAATGACAATGTGATACTATCTGCCAGCTTACTGCCAAGGTGTGATCATTAGGTGTAAGGTGAGTCAGTCATTCCATTCTCCACAAACTCTTAACACACTCTGATGCTAGATAAGGTCTTATGATGTTAGCATGTTCTGGATCAAGCTCCCTTTGGTACAAGGGTGTGGGGCGATGACGACGTGGTACCATCCGCCAGTTTACTGCCAAGGTGTCATATACCGTACATTCAGGTCCAAATTTGATCCATGGACATCCGGACACCCAATCAATACATCCTAGTCCACCCATCCAATCCAGCTCACATATCTGATCCACCCATCCACTCCAATCCATATCCATCCATATCTGATCCATATCCATATCTGACCCAGTCCATCCATCTGATACATGTCCATATCCAATATGTATCCATTTCCAATCCGAGTTTATATCCGAATTATTCCCGCACACCTGCGCATTACCCCTTTTAGACTATACCTGTGTTTCTGGTTTATGGGTATCTCTGTGCTTCCGGCTATTGGTGATCTCTGCCTCCATCTTGATAAGTATTTTGTACAAGTTTCATCTCCAAGTTCATAGCCTTATGTTCCGCTGTACTTACTAATGTGTTTCCATATGCTTCAGACATAGCCTTGGACTATCTGTACTTACCTTCTGGCATGCTCTTTACAGTATATAAACTTATAGTACAACTCCAGCAGACCTCAGTCTGATCATTGCTTTCCTACTTCTGTATATTCCTTTGATTACTCTGTATCCTGTTACCATGTCTATATATGTAACTCCGTTTCAGTTCTCAAACTTGGGCTCCAGCCCTTGTAAGCTTCCAACTCAGGCCCATGGGATTATTCCCTAGGCTGGAGCTTTGATTCTATGTCCTATAATCTTTTTGGACTTTGTCTGATTCCTGTCTCTCATCCATTCCACCTTTGTGTCATATACCATACTTCTAATCTCAGATCCGACCATATCCGATCAGATCCGATCAATTCCATATCCGTCCGGTCCACAGATCCTGCCCGGACCACCCATCCGAATGTGCTCACTTCTCGCACCTTAACTCCCTTGTGTATATCTGCGCCTATCTCCTTTCATCATTCCTCCTGTTTCCGGTATTCCGGCTGTTTATATTTCCGTCCTGTGTTACTGATCCGTTTCCTGTGTTACTGATCCGTTTCCTGTGTTCATTTCCGATTCATGCTTACTGATCCGCTGTGCATTAACTAATAGACTTCCGTTACACTTCGTACATAGCCCTCGGTCCCGGACTTGCTGATTATCCGTCTTAGATACTTACAGTATATAAACCACTTGTAGATCTCCGTAGAACCTTAGTTCGAATATCATCTTAGATTCTACTCATTCTGCCTCCTCCGGACTTAAGCCACTTTCCGCTTTAAGTCACCTTCCAAGACTTAGGATTGATTCCTATAGTCTATATCTCTGACTCTATCTTCAGATAGTCTATCTCCGTTAGTTTCTAGTTAGGAACTCGTTCCGAAACTAGCCTTAATCTCTGTCCTCTCCTTACGTTCCGAATAACCTTTGGACATATCATATCCGACACCTTCGGACACCCGGATCCGTCACGCAACTCCTTCCGGGTCTTCGGACGAATAACTCCTCCCTGAAATAAGGGGCATTACTCGAGAAAGGGGCACAGTGCACGAACTGAGGCCAAAGCCCTTCGGATATCTCTACCCTTGAGTACAGTCTTAACACTTTGACTCTACCTTTGGTAGTCTTATCCTGCCTGTTTCTATTCTGCACCTTGTCCCGAGTAGTCTATACTATCTCTACACTATATCTGGACCTACTCCTCTCTAGTAGTCAACACTTCCCCCAAGATCCACAGAGCTACGCTCGTCCGATTGTCCACTCGTCCGATTATCTGCTCGTCCGATTGTCCGCTCGTCCAATCTCCGGACCTTCGGACCTCTGGTCCTCTGGATCTATCCTATCCTAACCTCCAACATCTGTGGACCATCTTTCCCTCCGGAGCTTTGCTCCTATCTGCCCTGGACTTTGTCCAGCGGTCCATCTTTCATCCATTCTACTTGGGACTTGTTCCAGCAGTCTTATCCTTATTCCTTGTCATCCAGAAATAGTCTCCAGCACATTCCTGTGCTCATCTGGAAGTCCTTCAGAGCTCTATTGAGCTATCCGGACTTCATCAGAACTCTCCCTCGGACTTCATCCAAAGTTAAGGGCACATACTTGGGTAAGGGGCATAGCGCACGAGCTGAGGCCAAGCCCCTTTGACTTTCTGACCCTCCAGTACAACCCCATGTAAAGCCAGGACTTCTTAGTAGCCCAGTTTTGCATGGTTGTAACACAAGGTGTAGTCATTAGGTGTAAGGCGAGTCAGTCATTCCATTCTCCACAAACTCTTAATACACTCTGATGGTAGATAAGGTCTTATGACATTAGTTTGTTCTGGCTCGAGCTCCCTTCGGTACAAGGGTGTGGGGCAATGATGTTGTGGTACCATTCGTCAGCTTGCTGCTGATGTATGGGTATTTAGCTGCTGTAGGTCTGTCTTCCGGTCACTTTATCATACAAAGACATGCTTATACAAAGACTACGAAGATGTTATGTTTGAATCTGTCACTTGTTTGGCCACAAGATGTTTGAGCCAAATTTTTGATAAGGCACTATTGGTGCTGATAGGTTGTTTGGCAGCAGAGGAAGTAGGAAACACCTGGCTGGGTATGAAGTCATGCATGAACCTCAGTGATATAGTGAAGAATGATAAACATACTGATTCCACCAAGTCAACAGATCATTGACCTCCTTAGATTCATCAGAATCTTTGAAGAGGTCGAGGAGGCTGTGGTAAAATGTTTCTGAGTCCATTGTTGTGTCGGTCCATGTGAACACTGAGGAGGAACTGAGAGCAAATCGGACCTTCAGTTGCATGTATGTCAGAGCTATTCAGCAAGAAAGACGCGCATTGACGAACCTGAGTTGCAATGTAAGCTTTAGATGCGATAGTGATGCAATTCATGCCATGAAGGTGAGCATTTCCAGACCACATGGCTTTTGGTTCTTTGTCGACTGAACTTGGAGACATAAAGATGTGCTTGTAGGCCTGAAGTAAAAGCAATCAGTGAAGATTTATGTAGAAATATGGCCTACTCATGCATACTAACAAGCGGTTCCTGAGAAGACCACACCATGGGTCTTCAGCATCAAATATATGGTGGGCATACAGAAAGATAGGCCATTGATCTCCACAGACTGAAATTTTGCCACTTTGGAGGCTTTCTCTTGTTCTATTGACAATTAAGTGCAAAGAGGTTGTCAGGACTGCCAATACTAGAAACAAGTAAACATACTCTGCATCATTCCAGTCTAACCCAACAGGACAAAGCAGTGATCTGGTAAGCTCATGTTTGAATCCCTGATTGATCTTTGAGTTCCTGTGTAAGGGGGGTTGAATTGCTGCCCCTTTCAAAGAAATCCAATTGAGCACTGCTGTTACGAACTGGGGTGGCGTCACCAGCGACAGTGAAAAGACACAGACGGTCTGCTGGGAAGTTCTTACAACGTTCAAAAGAGAACGAGGTGAAAGTACAAGGAACGCGTTCCGAGTACGATCAAGGGTTCGGCCTCAAGGATAAGTCCAAGAGGTATCTGCGAGAATAGAGACTAAGGCTAAGGAGTGCTTAGACTTAGAGACGATTCAGGACGACTTAGGTTGGAGACCTAAGCGAAGGAGATTCCAGGTAAAACCCAGTAAGATTAAAGTAAAGAATCTACTACAAGTGCACTGTGCTTAAATAGGCCAATATGTGCGCACAGACCAAGAGAGTCGTGAGAATGTAAGTGCGTATCCAAAGAAGGAAGGCAACTATAGTACAGATGCGTTGAGCATATGAGTCAGAGTCTTGTTACGTAATATACAAGGTAAATGAAGTAAGAAAATGAATAGGGGTACGTACGATTGTAACAACTGCCGACTTGAGCATTTTGGTATCATCTCCCCTCACACCTGCAGCTCCCTTACCAATCTATTAATTGTAAGCACAAAATATAGCCACACAGAAAGTAATGCACCAGCTCTCCAACACGAATGATTTCTTCCTCAGATCTGGTTTTTAGTCGCTCCAGCAGGCCTGAATAAGAGTCTAAAAGCTGTTTGAAAACTCAATGTTCTCGTCGTTCTCTACCAAATAATCAGACAACAAATAAGCCAATAGAGAGGATGTATTTCACTCAGCAGGGAAGTCCTCCAAAGGAGCATCTTCCATTTGCTCCAATCTGAGGATGCCATTGGTGAGTAGAGAAGGATAATTACATAGCACGAATACTGTTCAACCGAAGTGATGCCTGTGTGATATAAGAGGATTGGATGTAGAGCTGGGCGACAGAATGAGTCTGCAAAACCTGTGTCAAATAAGGGCGGCTTATGCTTTTTTGTGAGGGCCCATCTGAAGGGCTGATGTAGCACGTTTGCTTGAGATGGTAGTTATGGTCTCTTTGGTGGCCATGAGGGTTCACGAGTAAAAGTAGTTTGAGCTTCGCAGATGGGCTAGAATCCAGATTTTTATCTCTAGCAGTGCACTATGTGGTCTAGTAAGCAGCTTACCTGATAGCAGCTAAGCAGTAGCCAGGGTGGCTGGCAGCCAGGCAGTCCTCATTCTCACCAGTGCCTCCCTTCAGAACAACCTTCCCGAACTTTGGGCCCTCCTCATGTGCAGATGAGTACTACCATTCTGTAAGACAAAATTTCTGTGGTAGCTCCATTACTGACACTGTTCCAGACGTGGATTGCCAATGTCTCTGTTTGCTTTTTCATCAATATTCTCCTTTGGCCTCCAAATTTGGGACTGAGCTTTTACACAATCATTTTCAGGATCATCCCTTTGATCATGACACATTCAAAGGCGAAATTGCCAGCAACCCCAGTCCTGTTTCTGGAGAACTTCATATCCTTCCTATTCCCTTGTTCACATAACCCATTACATCAACCGTCCAGGCCAGCTCATCTGAGAAGGAAAATTCAGGCGATGTCAAGGAGCCTCTCTATCGCCATCATGAAGCTGAGTCTCACCATCACCACCATGAAGCTGGATCACACCACCACAACCATCATGACATGAAGCACAAGAAAGCTGGATCTTTCCTCAGGCATGTCCACCATGCCATCATGGCCCTTGGCTTATTGGAAGGTCATGCTGTTGCATTTGTTCTTGGTGAGTGCTTACCTTGTACTGCTAAAATTTCTCTGATGTCCTTAAAAAGGTTGTGGAATCAGTGTTTTGCTTCACATGTTGATCTCTTTGTCATTCAGCGAGGTAAGAAGTGATTCTTGTTTTAGTGTTATCGGACCTAACCACATCTGCATCTCAGGAGTGCGGCAGATGACCTGTTTACATCATGTTGTCTGCTATGCGTATCTCGGGCCTTATCTATGAAGAGACTCGTGGTGTTATGAAGATCTTCCTTGAGAACGTGAGTCACCTGCTCAATCTGTCAAATGTCCTTCATCTCATCATGGCATGCACTGCCAGGAATCTGACACTCACAGGTTTCGCCAGGCAGGGGATTATCGACAATGAGGATGTGATGGTGTGGGGTCTTTGGTTCATGTGGTGCAGCGTTGATTGGAGGTAGCATGGACCCATCAGTTTCCCCCTTCAGAATAACCTTCCCAAACTTTGGGAACTCCTCATGCGCAAACAAGTGCTACCATTCCCACCACCACCTCATCCTCACCAGTGCCCCCCTTCACAACAACCTTCCCAAACTTTGGGCCCTCCTCAACTTCGTCAGTGGTTCAACACATCATTCGTGAACTTGGGTACAGGGGACAAAATCGAGTTGAACAAAGAGGCTTTGCTCGTCATCCTTCGGTTGCACAAGGTGTTCCAGCCGTTCTTGTTGAGAATGTTGAAGAGGGATGTGGAGAGCAAACTTCCAGATAAGGTGGAGAAGGTGATCAAGGTCCACATGAGTGCTCTGCAGAGTCAGCTGTACAGGCAGATAAAGACACACAATGAGAAGGATCTGAAGGGGTATGTTTCACGCATACTTTCCAAGTTCTTCACAACAGGTCACAGGGTGCATCGCACCCTATAATTGCCCGAGTTGTACTGATCATTGTGTCTATCAGGTCCTCATTTTCTTCCAAATGATGAAGGTCATGGACATCATGGAAGATTTCTTGAAGATGATGGGCTGGAAGGGTATGAAGACGGAAGAGCATGCTTTACACGTACAGCAGTTTAATGTGAAGAATTTGGTCTCCATCCTGTCAACACAAGCTGGTGGTTTGGGGCTCAACTTGCAGACTGCAGACACAGTGCACTTGGAGAAGAGTGTCAAAGAAGTTATGTATGCTTGTGCATGTTACAAGCTCAATACTATCGACAATGAAATGGCCATGTTCCATCTTGATCTCTGTCCCCAAACCACCCCTTTGCCATTTTCCAAAGGCCCAATGAGCTGCCTTGCCCCTCCGTGATCGCCTCTGCCTCCTCTGCAACTACCTCAGCCTGGATTGCCATATCTGCCCTAATCTCGACATCACTCCATTGCCACTGCTTCCTCCCTCTCCCACAATCAAACATGTTTGAAGCTCCCATGATGGACTGTACTTAATGCCATCTCATTAATACAGTAGCCACAATGAGTATATGTAGCACTTACTTCACTTATGTTGCTTGAATTGATGAAGGTGTCCTTTTGATGGCTTATCTCTGCCTTATTGCGCTTGTTTGGTGTGTGCTTCATTTCGACTAATTATCACACTTGTTTGTTGCGCACTACTTTTCGTTGAATGCACTCAAGTAAATAAACACAAATAAGTTGTAAATAAGTTCTAATTTTTCAAAAAAGCTAAGCTAAGGAATGTATGGATTTACTGATGTATTGACATTTTTATAGTACAACTGTGTCCTTGACGGTCTCATCAAAAACAGTCATGGCAAATCTTATCCCAAGTTCTCCGCCAAGGAATACAGCCCAATATACCGCCAGATGGTCAGAATGATCAATCAAATTCTACAACATCCATATCACAGTCCCAGGTTAGTAGCTCAACTTCAGGAATGGGCTGAAGCAGGATGGCAAGAACAACCTTTTTCTTTGAAATTTCGGATACTGATTATTTTCACCCAGGGCCGCATGTCTAAAACTCAATGGCACTGAGGAGACCAAACACACCCATCTACAAATCGTCCTCGACTAAGTCTTCGCATTCCTGTGTCCAAGTTACAGTACTGCCATAGTTTGGGAGCCATTTTTTGTTTCATATTTTGCTACTACTAGTATACTGATGTTTCTGTACCACGTGATTGAATATACAGTTGAAATGGTCATAATGCATCAACTTTTGTGGATCCCAACATTGTTCCCAAGTAATTGGATGCATAACACATAATGTTTGTACAGTAGATTCGCTCATAATGCATAAATAAATAAAATCAAAACAAATCACTAGAAAATCATTCTTGGGCGCAAAAAAATATACATTAACAGCAATGTATAGACCAGGTTCATTTCTATGGATAAATAGCTGTGTGTATCTTCGAAAGATTGGATCCTGATTTTTTATAATTTTTTATGCATTATGCAATATGAGTGAATCTACTGTATACCCAATATGCATTATGAGTATTGATTTGACAGGGTGGGACACATGTACAATAACATAGCGCATAACAGGGGATACAGGCAGAAGGATATATCCTTATGGCTTATAGTCCTAAAAGTCCGATATGGGTAACACAACTCTGCTGGGGTGCAGATATATGTTGAATGCTGCCTAGCTGCTATTCAACCCAATGGTTTCTGGTCCAAGGCTCAGCTCAGAGAAGTAGTGAAATCATCATTCAACAGTAAGTCTCAGACTGCTACTGGTAGGTAGTGAAGTGGTGTAAAGACAGGTGCAAGGTAAGGTTCTTATGTAATCAGCCAAAATGCGGACCTAAGGTAAGGAAAGCCTAAGTAATAGACACTATGCAAAAACTACTCTTTTAAGGTCAGCCTGAGTTTGTCTGTTACACTGATACATCTTTAAGTCTAATGATCCACGCTGGAATATATCCATTGTAACGATACAACCTAGCCTGGGCTGTAGATAAACCACTGCCTAAACTAGTATGTAAGTCTTGCACTCCGTCTAGTCTGCTTCACTTGTGAGAACAAGAGCATTCGACCCTAAAGGGGGATGCCTATTTACATAGTATGGTCAAGTTCAAGTCTAACTTATTTGCGAAACAAGCGTCTGAGTCAGCGGTAAGTTGCCACGGTCAGCAATGATACCGCCGGAACTAGCGTCGTGCGCTGCGGTGCTACCGTCATCGAGACAAGGTCAGTAACAGTTGCGTCTAGCGAGCGATGTCGAGCGGTGGTCTCAGCGGTAGCGGTAAGGTTGCGAGCGGTGCAAAGAAACAGTAAAGAAGTCCGTGGTACTTTCAGCGGTAAAGTAGTGGAGCGTGAGAAGTTCAGTCAAAAGTAACAATCAAAAGTCCAGCGGTATGCTGGCGGTAACGGAGAACGAGCATGATGTATTAATGAGCAATAAGGGAACTTTAAAGACTATGTCCACTACTGGGTTGATCCAGAGCTAGACAATAATCCTGACCTATAGTACGTGTGATGGTGTAAAATCAGGTGCTCTATTGTGTGGGGTACGTGGTGCTTATATCCTAATTCATATGTACTCGGAATACTCTAGGTGAGATCAGTAGCGCTGGAGTGTAGTAACCGCCGTAAGTAAACATAGCGCGAGGCAACATGTAATAACGCTTGCCGTGGAATCAGTGATAACGAACAGGAAACAAACCACGCACCAAATGGAGCTATGCGGACGCAGCAAGGACATGGAAGGACATCAGTTCGTGGAATGTGGTGCGGCAGTTGGTACGGTGTGCAGTAAGTGTGGGATGCCGCCGGTTACTGCTAAAGGGGTAAGAAGGCCATGGACTAGTGGTAACTCCTGTAGACGTGAGACGAGTGTCAAAATATGGGGTTTTAAGCCCAGCGCCAATATGTTCGTTACACCGCATGACTTTCAACTTCGCTACTCGTAACCGGACCGTGGCCAGTGATCTCGCTGGGTTGCCACCTCTCTCGCCAACGTCCCCGCTCATACGGAGTTGCCACTACCGCTACCGCACCACCAGTAGTAATATCATATTTGTCTCGCTCAAGTAACTTTGTTCTTGCCCTCGCTAGCTAACCGTTGCAGCTATCCTTACCACACATGTACCGTTGGCATTGCGCTAGTACCGCCGCTAACCTCGGAAGTCGGAATTCCCATTGCCTTATTAGTACTTTGTTGTTTCCTTCGCACTAACTTAGAAGGAATTGCTTCTATTTGCAGTCCTCTTGGGTCGAACATCTCACTCGCACCTTCAGTAGGATTATCGCTGCGCTTATACTTAGGCCAGTGCTAGTTTCTTTGTTTCAATTGGATCCCACTGCGAGGGGACCATAGAAGCACTAAATCTGGAATGCACTACCCGCACACTTCAAGACAACGAGACTTGCAGTCTCAGGTCTATTCGCCTAGCTGAAGAAGATTTTTTTGTGCCAAAGATTAACAACAACATGGAAATCTTAGCGTCTAGCCACCGATCTAGCGCAGACGAAGCCACCATCCTCCGAGAACTTATCGCTGACGAATCGTCTAGTGAGCAAGGCGAAACGCTGAAAGGCAAACAACTACTGGGAGCTTTCGAACCGGAAGAATCGCAGATACTGTCATATACCGTACATTCAGGTCTAGATCAAATCCAATCCATGGACATCCAGACACCCAACCTACACATATCTGATCCACCCATCCAATCCAGTTCACATATCCGATCCACCCATCCACTCCAATCCATATCCATCTGTGTCCATATCCGATCTGTGTCCATATCCGATCCATGTCCATATCCGATCCGTGTCCATATCCGATCCGTGTCCATATCCGATCCGAGTTCATATCCGAACTATTCCCGCGCACCTGCGCATTACCCCTTTTAGAATATACCTGTGTCTCCGGCTTCTGGGTATCTCTGTGCTTCCGGTTCTTGGTGATCTCTGCCTCCATCTTGATAAGTATTTCGTACGAGCTTCATCTCCGAGTTCATAGCCTTATGTCCCGCTGTACTTACTAATGTGTTTCCATATGCTTCAGACATAGCCTCGGACTATCCGTACTTACCCTCTGGCATGCTCCTACAGTATATAAACTTGTAGTACAACTCCTGCAGACCTTAGTCTGATTCATTGTTCCTACTTCTGTATATTCCTTTAATTACTCTGTATCCTGTTATCATGTCTATATAACTCCATCTCCGTTCTTGCACTTGGGCTCCGGCCCTTGTAAGCTTCCGACTCAAACCTATGGGATCACTCCCTAGGCCGGAGCTTTGATCCTATGTCATATAAATCTTTTCGGACTTCATCCATCTCCATCTATCATCTGTTTCACCTCCGACTCTACCATTGGTAGTCTTATACTGTCTGTTTCTATTCCGGACCTTGTCCGGAGTAGTCTATACTATCTCTACACCATATCCGGACCTACTCCTCTCTAGTAGCCAACACTCCCTCTAAGATCCGCAGAGCTATGCTCCTCCGATCATCCGATCATCCGCTCCTCCGCTCCTCCGCTCCTCCGCTCCTCCGCTCCTCCGCTCCTCCGCTCCTCCGCTCCTCCGCTCCTCCGCTCTTCCTCTGCTCCTCGCTCCTCCGCTCCTCCGCTCCTCCGCTTCCTCCTCCGCTCCTCCGCTCCTCCGCTCCTCCGCTCCTCCGCTCCTCCGCTCCTCCGCTCCTCCGCTCCTCCGCTCCTCCGCTCCTCGTCCCGCTCCTCCGCTCCTCCGCTCCTCCGCTCCTCCGCTCCTCCGCTCCTCCGCTCCTCCGCTCCTCCGCTCCTCCGCTCCTCCGCTCCTCCGCTCCTCCGCTCCTCCGCTCCTCCGCTCCTCCGCTCCCTCCGCTCCTCCGCTCCTCCTCCGCTCCTCCGCTCCTCCGCTCCTCCGCTCCTCCTGCTCCTCCGCTCCTCCGCTCCTCCGCTCCTCCGCTCCTCCGCTCCTCCGCTCCTCCGCTCCTCCGCTCCTCGCTCTCCGCTCCTCCGCTCCTCCGAGCTCCGGACCTTCGGACCCCTAGTCCTTCGGATCCATCCTATCCTATCCTCTGACATCTATGGATCATCTTTCCCTCCGGAGCTCTGCTCCTATCCTGCCCTGGACTTTGTCCAGCGGTCCATCCTTCATTGGTTCTACTTGGAGCTTGTTCCAGTAGTGTTACCATTACTCCCTACCTTCCGGAAATAGTTCCGGCGCATTCCGCGCTATCC
>JABCPU010000968.1:0-19922 GCA_016800925.1 Suillus spraguei | reverse complement strand
ATCGTACGTGCCCCTATTCATTTTCTACTTCATTTACCTTGTATATTACGTAACATGACTCTGACTCATATGCTCAACGCATCTGTACTATAGTTGCCTTCCTTCTTTGGATACGCACTTACTTCTCACTCTCTTGGTCTGTGCGCACATATTGGCCTATTTAAGCACAGTGTACTTGTAGTAGATTCGCTACTTTAATCTTACTGGGTTTTACCTGGAATCTCCTTCGCTTAGGTCTCCAACCTAAGTCGTCTTGAATCGTCTCTAAGTCTAAGCACTCCTTAGTCTTAGTCTCTATTCTCGCGGATACCTCTTAGACTTGTCTTTGAGGCTGAACCCTTGATCGTACTCGGAACGCGTTCCTTGTACTTTCACCTTGTTCTCTTTTGAACATTGTAAGAACTCCCAGCAGACCGCCTGTGTCTTTTACTGTCGCTGGTGACGCCACCCCAGTTCGTAACAAAAGATTAAAGTCTACTTTGATCGACGACTATCCAGTCTTCGACCCTGAACCCTGATCGTTAGATCAGCAGACTAGCGTACGCGTACGCTGAGCAGATTGTCGAGAGGAAGCCCCTGACAGGAGAAAAAGCCCTAACGACAGCAAGACAGCGCGTGTAGGCACCAAAAAAGTATAACTCATCAGAAGAATCATCAACCATGTCGACCAAAGAATTCGAATACAAGATCAGTCAACCGATTGGTTTGATGGAGATCGTGATAACTCTCGCGAGTTTATCCAGTCGTGCAACTTGCACTTTGACATCAATGAAAAGCTTTACACCACCGACAAGCAGAAAATATCTACATAACATCTTCATGACTGAAAAGAACGCCAAGTCATGGAAGGAACAATTCCTTGAACACGCCCAATCTACCGACACTTCGGACAAAAAGTTGGTTATGGGACAATGGTGGATTTTATGAAGAGCTTCAAAGAAGCATTCGAACCAGTGGATACCAGAATGACCGCGCTTACACGCCTTAGAGACCTCAAGCAAGAACTGGAGATCTTCACACCTATGTCGCCGACTTTGAGGCACTTGCACCAAAGCTCATATCATCGATAAACGCGACAAAGATCCAGTTCTTCCAAGATGGTCTCAACTGGGGTATCCTACAAGCTTTTCAATACGGGAGATGTCTCCGAAATCTTCAGAGATGTTGTGCTGCAATGCATTGCTATTGACAACGCCCATCATCGGCTTAACGCCATGAGGACACGTCACATTCCACAACAAAAGAAGAAAAACTATGGGAAGCCGGTATATTCCGAATCGTGACTCCAACGCAATGGTCGTAGATCGAATCTCCGACATAGAGAGATCCGAATGCATGAAGAAAGGCAATGCTTCGGATGCAAAAAGATAGGACACCGTTCTATAACTGTCCTGATAGAAAGAAGAAGACTCCGCTCCGACAAACCGAAGTTAAAGGAGAAGAAGAAGATGAAGAAACCGTGAGAAGGATTGTTGAGGATTTTTGACTTGGAGAAACAAAGATTCGACGTATGTTTCTCCCAATGTATTACTAAGACTTGTACGCGCTGTAGGTGAAAGAAAAAGAACTTGTGTCCCTATCACCTCCACTCGCGTACTCATTTGAAATCCGTCGACACCACCGCTGTTATCGATTCAGGAGCAGCAGGCACATTCATCTCAGAAGAGTTTGTGAAACTCCATCAAATCACACGACGAAAACTCAAAAAACCATTTCGAGTTACTACGGCAGATGGAACCCTCATCAAGAGGACCGATCACACACTATTGTCTTCTAGTGGTCAAAATTGATGATCGAACCATGTATGGAAAATTCAAACATTACCAAGCTCGGAAGAAGAGATCAAATCTCCTTGGAATCCCATGGTTACGAGCAATGAACCCAGTTATAGATTGGGCTGCTGAAACACTTGTCCTTTCGAGGACAGAGAAATCTGATGAAATCGAGATCGATTTGGATAAAGACCGAAAGAAGAATGGGTTGCCCCGACTTTTCAACCACCATATCAGATGGCAACATTCCCGTCTTCCGAAACCTTTCCTTGCGTCTCCTATTGATGCTCCTGAAAACCCAGAACCAGAAGTACGAAATGCCACGTACTGTAGACACCCACTCCACGTGTCCAACTGCCAAGAGCAGTGTCACCAATTCCCGCGCAGAAAAGCGCAAGAATGATCCGAACCTGAACATCGGGCAGGACAAGAACCTATTGAGCAACGGCCAATAGAAGAACAGAAACACGGAAAGAGGAAAACAGAGGAAGAACTCCCAGGACGAAACACCAATGTACCAAAACTATCCAAGTTCTTCGTTCCCCCGAAAACTCTTTCAGCTTCAATAGAAGAAGTCCCTGATAAAGAAGAACTTGTACCCTCGTTGATCCCAACCGAGGATGATGACCAATTCATACCATGAATGATGTCTGGCATGCGCCAGAAGTAGCGAAATTTCTTCGTATGAACTAGGCGATGGGAGTTTCCTCGTGGAATACGATACTGATGGAGTTAGCATGAGAATCATCGAAGAAGTATCTATGGATACACCCTTGACACGTGATGGAACTTCTCAACTCGAACAACTCCCAGCTACTCCACAATCCCTCTCCCACCTCCGAAATATAGTAACAAGGCTCAGGAATTCGCCACGGATGAGAAGGAAAAGAAAAAGAAATCTTTCGAAGAATTGGTCCCGGATTACTTGTACGACTTCGCAGACGTCTTTGCTAAAGACGGATTGAACAAACTACCCCCCGAACGACCTGGTATAGATCATCGGATCGATACTAAACCCGGTTTCATCCCTCGTACGTCTAAGGTCTACCCGCTATCGGAAAAAGAGCGCGCTGCTGTCAAAACATTTATCGATGAAAACGTCGAAAAGGATTCATATCGAATCGAAGTCACCTCAAGCAAGTGGCTTCTTCTTTGTGGGAAAGAAAAGTGGAGAACTGCGTCCCTGTCAAGACTATCGCTACATCAATGATTGGACAGTCAAAAACGCATACCCGCTCCCACTCCCATTTCCCTTGTTGCACGCCTTCATAACGCACAGTTCTTTACAAAAATGGATATTCGGTCCGGTTATAACAACATTCGCATCCATCCTGATGATAGTGGAAAGCTGCTTTTACCACGGAATTCGGCCTTTTTGAACCGAACGTTATGTTCTTTGGCCTTTGTAATTCCCCAGCGACTTTTCAAGCATACATGAATCGCACCTTTCAACAAGAAATCAACAAAGGATGGATGGTTATCTACATGGACGATATCCTGATTTTCTCTACGACTATAGCAGAACACCGCGAACGGACCAGACGAGTTTTGATGAAAATACGAAAAGAACACCTATTCTTGAAACCGGAGAAATGCACCTTCGATGCAGAAGAAGTGGAATACCTCGGAATGATAATTCGCCCGGACAAGTTGCTATGGACACCGCCAAAACCAAGGGAATCTCCGAATGGCCAATCCCGAAATCTGTAAAAGATGTTCGGTCATTCCTCGGTTTCTGCAACTTCTACCGCACGTTCATTTCCCATTATTCTGACATTGCCCGACCCCTTATCGATTTAACAAAGAAAGATAAGGCCTTTGAATGGTCAACTGAATGTATGGACACTTTCGAAGAATTGAAGCGACGCTTCACTTCCCAACCGGTACTCCGTAACCCTGATCCTTCCCGACAATTTGCCATTGCTACCGATGCTTCACTCGTAGCAACTGGCGGAGTTCTCTTGCAGACTGATGAAAATGGTGTTTATCACCCATGCGCTTATCTTCACAGTCTTTGAACCCTGCAGAACGCAATTATCAGATCTTTGATCGGGAACTCCTTGCCGTGATCCGGGCGTTGAACGAATGGCGTCATTATCTCGAAGGAAACCCACACCCCGTCTGGTATTCACCGACCACAAGAACCTTCTGTACTTTAGAAGTGCACAGAAGCTTACCCGCCGCCAAGCACGTTGGCAATTGATTCTGTCTATCTATGACATCGAACTGCATCACGTTGCAGGTACTAAATTAGCAGTACCTGATGCACTTTCCCGCCGACCCGACTATGATTCCGGCAAAGACGATAATGAGGACCAGACTCTCCTCCCTGACACTCTATTCGTTCGTCTTATTGATACGGACCTAAAGGATGTGCTATCATCCTCCGACCCTCTCGACGATCCTGTCTTTAAGACGGCATCTGATGCCCTTGATGGCGTGTGTCTTCCTCCCATGAAATCGGCACTTTCTGATTGGAAGATTGAGGAGAACGTCCTCTATTTTGAGAATCGCGCTTATATTCCGCCGGTGCATCGCTCCGATATCCTGAAAAGGTATCATGATCATCCTACCGCAGGACACCCCGGTCGATTCAAAACTGAAGAGCTCGTCAAACGGGAAGCTTGGTGGCCTGCAATGGGCTCTTATATTCGGAAATACGTCGAGGGTTGCGCCCTTTGTCAGCAAATGAAAGCGGATACTCATCCCGTTCGACCTCCGCTCGCGCCCATTCCTTCTTCGGCTGTTCGCCCGTTCTCCCAGGTCTCCGTTGATCTTATCACTGACCTCCCTGTCTCTGGAGGCTTTGACAGTATCATGGTCATGGTAGACCATGGCCTTATGAAGGGGGTAATTATTATCCCTTGTTTGAAAACTATCACGTCAGAAGGTGTGGCCAAACTATTTTTAAAACATGTTTACCGACGATTTGGACTCCATGACAAAGTTATCTCGGATCGAGGACCGCAATTCCTATCTCGCTTCTCAAAGGAACTTGCCCGACTTCTCGACTACGTCATCGCTCCATCCACAGCTTATCACCCGCAGACTGATGGTCAAACGGAAAGGCTCAATCAAGAACTTGAAACATACCTTCGCATTTATTGCCGTAACAACCCTGAAGATTGGGTAGAACACCTACCAATTGCCGAATTCGTTCACAACCACCGAAAACACGATGCACGTAATGCATCACCCTTCTATTTGATGATGGGATACGAACCACGTGCTATTCCCCACCTTATTCCCGATTCATCAGTCCCCACAGCAGAAGATCGAGTACGATCTCTGCAGAAGATAAGAGAAGAAGCAATCGCTTGTCATAACATCGCAATGCAAACCATGGCCGAACGATCCAGAGGAGATAAGTACACTCCATGGAAGATCGGAGATAAAGTTTGGTTATCTGCCGCAATCTTAGACTTAAGCTCCCATCAAAGAAGCTGCCCCGAAACGATATGGACCTTTCCCGATCATCGATGTCTTATCTCCCATCACGTTCACGCTCCAGCTCCCACCGCAGTGGAAGATCCACCCCACGTTCCATGCTTCTGTCTTATCATCCTATAGCGAAACAGACGTACATGGACCGAATTTCCCTGAACCACCCCCTGACATCATCGAAGAAGAAGAAGAATATGAAATCGAAGCGATCCTTTCTCACAAAGGAACCGGCAATCGCCGACGTTATCTTGTGTCGTGGAAAGGATACTCATCAGGAGATAACGAATGGCTCCCAGAAAAGAATTTGAAGAACTCCGCTCGAATCCTAAATGCTTATAAGAAGCGACACGCCCTCTGATTATTCCCTAGTCAATCAACCGCATTCGCACTTGATCAACTACCAACGAACATTGAAATGTCTTTCCCCACTGCCTACATTACCCCCGTCACTGTTGCCACCAATGACTCCAACTCCGAAGCAGAACAATACGGAACCCTTACCGCAGAAATCGATAACCAATCCTACATCGAAGCCGCCATCCTCTGTGAGGGACATGCCCTCGAAATCGACAGAATTCTCACTGAAAGAGGTGCTTTCCCCGCTCGACTCATTGTTAACATCATCCGCACTGCAGCCCTTATCGAAGCCACCGCTAAAGAAACTACTGAACTCACACTCCGTCACCGTTTCATTCATCTCCAAAAACGCATTCGTGCTTATGCTATGCTGTTGCTTCCCGATTCTTTTAAAGATGATGTTGAAGAAGCTATTCACATCATTGCCGAACGTCGAGCAGGCATTGCTCGACCTCCCTCTCCGCAAAGAGATACGCCACTTCCTATTCCAGCACCCGCTTCTTCGCGTATCTATTCTAATCTTGACGCCTTTACTGGCCTATACACTGCTGTGCAAGAAATTGGGCAACTCACCGACACAGTTGTCGATACCATCCAGCAATCAGTCGCTGAGACCAGAGCAGCCAAAAACCTAGTAGAAGAAGTAATCGCTGACTTACAACAAACGCAAGATGATCTTGCGTCTCCTAGAACCCCATCCCCTATCGAACAATCAACTTCTTCACTTTCCGCCACGGTCACTCTTGATTGCCCTGATTGGCTGTACGAGCCCTGCACAGAAGAGCAGTTTAAGGCAGCTAAACTATTGGGTATCCCCGCTACCGAGTTGGTAACACTCGGCCCTCGACTTCGCGACCTTCATATCCATCCCCCCATGTCCATCCCATTGTCATTCGGTCCTATGGACCCCATTTCACCAGTCTTAGTAAAAGACTTCGGTATCACTTCCCCCTCTTCTCCCACCGAACTTCTTGCAGCTGCTGAGCGTGCAGTCACCCCGGACCTTCCTGAATCAGCATACACATTATCCTCTGCTCAACAGGCACAACTTAAGCGGCAGAACACCCTTGCCTTAAAACGTATGACGAAGAAGAAGGGAAAGAAACGCGCCAGATCCACCAGTCCTACGCCCATCATTTCTCCGTCCCCCCTACGCAAAGTCCATTCTAACCCTGACGAGAACATGAAATGCCGAATCTGTGGCTTGCTAGGACATCGTCAAAAGAATTGCGCGGAATATCAGTGCAAGGTTTGCAGATATTGGTCACCGACTCATCTATCCCTCTACTGCCCTAACCGAGTTGGGCCTCCTCCCTTCGAGTTAACTTGGAAAGATGAAGGATTCTATGACGCACTTCGTGCTTGGGAAAAGCAGCTTGACGATGAACGCATTTGTGCAGAGAAAAGAAGGGACTCTAAACGACGCGCTGGTTTGGAGGAAGCTAAGTACATGATGAGTGGATCCTTTGCTGATGAAGATTACGAATGGAGCGACGATCCCATCTACTATGCGAACCAAAGTGATTGAAAGCCGGTGACTTTCAGTATAATATGGGGGTAATGTTACAATCGTACGTGCCCCTATTCATTTTCTTACTTCATTTACCATGTATATTACATAACATGACTCTGACTCATATGCTCAACGCATCTGTACTATAGTTGCCTTCCTCCTTTGGATACGCACTTACGTTCTCACACTTCTCTTGGTCTGTGCGCACATATTGGCCTATTTAAGCACAGTGTACTTGTAGTAGATTCGCTACTTTAATCTTACTGGGTTTTACCTGGAATCTCCTTCGCTTAGGTCTCCAACCTAAGTCGTCTTGAATCGTCTCTAAGTCTAAGCACTCCTTAGTCTTAGTCTCTATTCTCGCGGATACCTCTTAGACTTGTCTTTGAGGCTGAACCCTTGATCGTACTCGGAACGCGTTCCTTGTACTTTCACCTTGTTCTCTTTTGAACATTGTAAGAACTCCCAGCAGACCGCCTGTGTCTTTTTACTGTCGCTGGTGACGCCACCCCAGTTCGTAACAGTAGTAGACTTAGTCTTTAAGTTTCTTCACCGCTCATTAATCAATATCGCTCGTTCACTGTTACCGCTGGCAAACCACTAGACTCTTAACCCCTATTTTGACTGGACTTCACACTCACTGCTACTTTACTGCTGAAAGTACTGCAACTTTCTTTACTGTTTCTTTGCACCGCTCGCATCTTACCGCTACCGCTGACTTTATCGCTCATTATCGCTCACTTGACACTACATATTCAGGCATTGTTTCAACCATGCTAGTACCACTACATACAATGCTAGTTCCAGTGGCATCTTCACTGACCACAGCAACTTACCACAGACTATGATGCTACACTCGCACAATTGGTTTGACTCCAACTTGACTATACTAACAGGCATTTCCCTTTAGGGTCAAATGCTCTTGTTCAACAAGTGAAGCAGACTAGACAGAGCACAAGACTCACATACTAACTTAGGAGGTAGTTTATCTACAGCCCAGGTTAGGCTGTATCTTTACAGTATTTAGATGAGAACACTTGCAAATTCGACAGGAATTCCATCACATAAGACTTCAATGGTAGTGTTGACCTTGCACTCGAGTATAGAAGAGCTGGAGAGTTTCTCATGGTCACTAGTTAACCATGGAAGGGAGCCACATAATAGATAGATCAACATGTATGTAAGTGATTCAAGGTTGTCATGACGACCCAGGTCAACTCCTAAGTGGTTGTTGATTGAAGCAAAGGCAGGAGTACCAGTGAGACGTCAATTCTGATGAAATGGAATATGAACTCTGGCTGCAGTGTCCCAGTATTCCTTCGCAATACTGAAATCGATTATAAATGCAGTGTGCTTCAAATGGCCAAGGCCCACCAAGACATTCTGCAGTTTGGTACCACAGTGAACATAATTGTATGAGTGGATGTACTCAAGATGTAAGAGCTAGAAAATGGGTTAGCCTATCTGCAACAACCCAGCATGAATCAACTGACCAGTTGGATTCCTAGATTTACAACAGTATGAAGGCTGAATTTTCAATCATGTGTGAGGAAAAGATCATGAAGTGATGGCCCAAGGAGGCTGAGAACCAAAGCATGATATGTTGACTCTCTGCTGAACCAGAGAGCATGGGGTATCCCAACTCCACCTTCAAGTCGTTTCAGAATGGTGTATTCATGCTGTATAGAAGATGGCTGGGTTGTGATGGATTCAAGTTTGATGGCAACTGCATCATCTTTGATGATGTTCCAAGCATGGTACACAACAGCTAAGTAGGGTCCATGGTATGTTAATTTTTTATGACTGTAGTTAGCTTGTGAACAACACACTGTATGAACCAGATCACAAAACTTCTCTGAGTCTGAATCTACCATCAACTCATATCGGGACCTTATGGTTCATGGTGGGTATACTATGAGATAACTTGAGCCTTGATGCCTCGAGGGGTAACAGTAAAACTAACTGGGAATGAGACTTTCAACAGAGATGTGATGGAGTCCATATTTATAAATCAGCTCGAGCCACTGTTGATTATTTTTGGCTCACAGTTGGTTCATGGGACTCCAAACGGCTAATGAACTGGACCAAACTATATACAAGTAGCCTGGCTCACTACTATAGCCAAAATACTGGCAAACTGATGAATGCCAAGCTGGAGCAGGCTGTAGCCGAGCTATGGTTGTACTAGTCAGTACCGCTTGCGAGTCAATGTATGCCAGCCTCAAGGCTCTTGGACATTGCAAAATCCATTAAGTGGCTATGCAATCACAAAGGGAAGTTCAAGTGTACTATCAGTTACCACTAGTTCGTGCACTCCTACATCTTGTGCAGTCACGAAAGTCATGGAAAGTCATGGTATCATCACACTCGCTGGTTTTAAAGGCCATTCAGCACTAGACATTAATGAAGGTATACTGTATATACAAATCACTGGCTATATAGCAATATAAAATATGTATTGTGAGCTGCCAGAGCCAAATATTATCATTATTAAGATGCTTGGATGGCAATGGCTGTGATGATGTTTCTTAAACCAGGCTGCAAACAGTTCTGAATCTACCCAGTTGAAGAGGTTGCAATGCTATCATATATTCACTCAAATCAGTAGTGTTCACAACTGACCCTCTGATGTCTTTAACATTTTGGTATTCAGTATTAATGGGGCCATCAGCCAAAATAAATGATGGAGGAATGGAATCACTAGCTGCCAAAACACATTTAATTATTGTGACCAGTCCTAAATTATCACTGTGAATATGATAGCATTCTCAATTGCTTTTCAAGAAGATAAATTTTGAAGACTACCTCCCATTTGACACCCTTCCTCATCAACATTCCAGTTGTGTTCCAGTGGAATTCCTTCGTGCTTGTCATCCAAGGCCTTGCACATATCAAAACACTCCATGATCATTGACTTGTTGAAATTTTGGGTGCACTTTGGATGCAAGGCCTCATGATTTCACAACAGTGATATCTACATGACAAGAAATGAAGTGGCAGACCCAATTCTTGCCAGGGTTAACGCTCACCATCTTGAATATTTGAGCATGGAGTTTTTGGTGATGGAGAGGGGTTACAGAATCCAAGTTGTGATGGCAACAAAACTTTTTCTTGGGATTCACTGAGTAATGATCTCTGAGTGCCACGATTTCCTGAAGCGCGATCTCGCACGGTCTGTGGAGGTATCTAAAGGAAAATTGAGTTACATCCAAGTCAAAATAACAATAACTAAGGGAGTGCTCACCTTGTGAGCTATAGCAGCACTCCAGAAACTGGGATAAACACCATTCAAGGCATCATGGACAGCAGCTTGAATGCGAGCCTCTTTATCAGAATCTCTGGGATGTTCCCATGTCCCAGCACTCGAGTGTGTGCTATCCTACTCGCCCATATAGTATATACACGTTCAGATGCATTACTGGTAGCATGTTCGAGTTTGAAACTCCGCTACGGCAGTACCAGCAGGTGACAGTGAGAGTGACACCAGCGGTGTCACCACCAAAAAAAAAATCTTTTGTTTCTTATTAGATTGGGTCCATTCAAGTTTGTAGGGCACCCTTATGATTTATTGATTCATATGCATGTATTAGTTTGAAGATTGATAGTAGAAAAGTGTTGTTTTGAGCAGTGAACGAGATGTAGGGAGTGCATGAACCAGTGGTAACTCATAGTATGTGTGCAATCACATTGTAAACTTAATCTAGGCATAGCTTGGTAATTTGCAAAGTATCATTTGCAACAATTGCAGCAAATACACTGCAAATTACAAACCTTTGCTTGCAAGTTTGGACTTTGCATTTAATTTTACATTTTGTATCTTTTCCATCTCGAATTATTTAGATTGCTATCTATTTCATTTGGTACATAGATGTGTATAGCTACCTATCTACCTCCTTGTTGTTTTTCACTGGGGTTCAATTCCTGCCATTTGCACATTACTATGACACAGGTCATGATGCTACAGTGTTTGTCAAGTGACTACTATCATTGGGCCAGAGTTGCAAAATGGTAGAGAGTTGCAAAACACCTCATAGCACAAAACACAACACATTCTAAACCTCCAACTCTTGGAAATGAGACCTTTTATTATTGATCTATAGTACTGTATTTTTTGTTTTAAAAAGAAAACACAATGAATGCCCTCAGTATCAAAATTATCCCCCCAAGTCACATGCTTTCATGTAAAACAATCAAGGGAAGTGTAAACCCCAGCCAAAAAAAGTCTTCTTTTTTCCAGGAACCCTTTATACTAGTCCTCACCTCCTCCATATTTTTATAACATGATTAGAGCAGAGTTGCTGTTGTTATTATCATTTTTGCATATTTATTTCTTCTGTGAACTGGAGCTCTATTCTGACACACGTAGTTACAGTTCCATATATTTTCTCATCTTAATATGTAGCAAAAAATGAGTTATGAAAATGAGGTCATCAGATTTTGCAACTCTGGCCCAACAATAGTATCTAGTCTAACCTAATAGTTTTGCCCCATTTCTGTCTAGCATAAATTCAGTGCAGCAAGTAAAAAAGGGCAATTTTAGTACCCTGATTTCAGTAACTAATGCTCTGTGTTTCAGACCATTATCATATAATTTTGCCCACTGAATTTCATTGGAAATACTATCTACAGTGATCCGCTCTCTCAGTGAATCTACACTGCAAGTTGCCTCAGAGCTCTGGCAGTGGTCAACTGGTTCGAGAGCTGATCACTGCCTGGGGTATATATCAGCTCTTCTGCAGAAACAGCCAACCTGGTCGAGTTTTGATTGTTACCAATCACACACCTAACGGTGTGACTACGCGCTGGGGATTCCAGTTCTCAGACCAGCAACGTGTATAATGTGGACCGTGCCAAGAAACATTGATAAAACAAGATGAAACAAATATGTACAATATCGGGATGGCATGACAGATTTAGATGATGGGAATGATCTTTGTCTTCTTAATAGTCAACATCTTGCTGAATGAGTGTGACGGCTTTTGCAGAGCGAGGCTTAATAGAGCACTTGAAGGGTTTGGGGTGGCTGGGAGTACGTCTATTAAAACCAGCATTGCAAACATTATAGGATGCACGAGATACCTGATCGTGCCTGTTGTAAGGTTAATTTCAGGGGTGATCTCAACACCATTCTCGATGACCTTGGAGATCTTAAATACTGCGAGTGACATCACGACAGATATCCAGATGGAGGCATCAGCGAAGTGGAGACCTGTCCATAAAAGTAAACAATGTCAAAATACTGTTTGTCACAGTTGGGTATCATTTAGGCATACCGGGGCAGGACCTGTGGAGCATATAGTTACCATTGCACTTAAAATCAACACCATGCTTACCGTCTACCAAAACCAAAGCAAACCACGCAAGGTTCAGGTTCAGGATCATGACCATTATTGTCCAAGAAGCGTTCAGGATTGAATTGCAAGGGGTTAGCATATGTCTGTGGGTCATTGAGAAAGAACCTGTCTTCCGATTTAGCTGATATGTCAAACACAGTGTAGCAAGAAAAGTCACACTGACCGTCAAAACCCTGTTTTCGGCAAGCGTCTCATTAACGTCTGCAGCGGCAACTGAAGGATTTCCTTATAGTGACGAAATAGCCTTTTCGCTCTGCTAACGCAGAACCGTTCTTCTTCTGCAAACCCTTACTGGATCCTCACGCCAATGCCCTCATGTCCCGTCCTATTCTGTCTAGAATCCATTGGTGCGTAGTTACCTCACTTTCGCCATTACTAAACCTACGGCAGGATTTACCTTATATCTCAAGGGGCCGCTGCACGCTGCACGCTGCACGCTGCGCGCCTCATAATTAAGTACCCTGTTTATTTTCTTTCTCGCTACCGGACTCGCATATGTTAAAAAGGACTGAACATACATACCGTCACTCACTTCCCGTTACATCCCTTCACTAGGACTTAGTATTAGAAATGCTCGCTAGTCGCAATCTATTTGCATTTGAACATTTCTCCGTTCGAACCACGCTCATTGGTTTAACCTCTGGTAACTTTACCGCTCAAAGTACCGTGCGACTTTCGACTTCGCTACTTGTAACTGGACTGTGGCCAGTGATCTCACTGGGTTGCTTTCTCTCTCATCTGCGTTCCCGCTCATATGGAAGTTGCTGCTACCACTACCGCACCACCGGTAGTTATAACATTTTCGTCTCGCCCAAGCAACTTTGTTCCTGCCCTCGCTAGCTAACCGTTGCAGCTATCGTTACTGCGCGTGTACCGCTGACACTGCGCTAGTACTGCCGACATATTGCTACCACCGTTGTCCTCGGAAATCAGAATCCTCGCAGCCATTTTTGTACTTCATTGTTTCCTTCGTACTAACTTAGAAGGAATTGCTTCTATCTGCAGTCCTCTTGGGTTGAACATCTCACTCGCACCTTTAGTAGGATTAATGCTGTGCTTATACTTAGGCCAGCACTAGTTTCTTCATTTCAATTGGAGCCCATTGCGAGGGGACCATAGAAGCGCTAAATCTGGAACGCACTACCTGCACTCTTCGAGACAACGAGACTCGCAGTCTCAGGTCTATTCACCTAGCCAAAGAAGATTTCTTCGCGCCAAAGATTAACAACGACACGGAGATCTTAGCGTCTAGCCACTGATCTAGCGCAGACAAAGCCACCATCCTTCGAGAACTAATCACTGACAAATCCTCTAGTGAGCAAGGAGAAACACTGAAAGGCAAACAACTACCAGGAGCTTTTGAACCGGAAGAATCGCAGATACCATTTGTTACCATTGACTCTCCCCCCAAGGGATCACCCTTGAAATCAGTCCGTGACCTCTACCCTTCGGCAAACGAGGAAACTCTTGCTCCTCCTTCACCTCGACAGCGCATCACTACAGTACCGCCAACGCCACTGGCTATTCACCATCGTACCATTATCCATGCTCACGCTACTATTCCACTGACGCTCATGCTACTATTCCGCTGACGCTCACGCCACAATTGTTAGTCCTACTGCCAATCATGACAACTCCATTCTGCATGCCGCTAAGGGGCACAGACACTGCGCCTAAATTTGACGGCACCCCAGCACGCCTTTTGCTGTTTTTCGAGGATGTAGAACTCTTAGGCGCTCACACCAACTTGACTGGCGAGCACCTTATCAAGGCGGCGCTGAGATATGCGCCTATTGATGACTCTGAGACATGGGAGATACTCAACGAAGCCAGTCTGCCGGATTGGGCTAAGTTTACTGCAGCGGTAAAACTTTTGTATCCTGGATGTGAAGGCGATTGCCGCTTCACCTGTACTGACCTCGAGAACCTTTGTGCAGAACAAGCTCATATGCCAATGACCTCGTAAGAGGATCTTGGGCCATACTATAGGAAGTTCCTCAAAATCTCTCAGCACTTGATCGCGAAGAAGAAACTCGCCGAACTTGAGCGGGACCATCTGTTCCTTGATGGATTCCACGCTACCACCAAGACCACTATCATGCAGCGGCTCGAGATTACGCTTACCGCGCATCACCCAGAGGATCCTTACGACATCAAAAAGGTATACGAAGCTGCAATCTTTCTTTTGCCAAGTACCTCCACTGCTGTAATGGCATCAGCTTCCTCGCCAGCGAATGCTAAATCTTCTACCGCTCAACAGGCATCACCGCAATCACAGACGCAACCAGCCAACCCTGGCATTGTGATCAAGTGAGAGTATGTGCAGTATGCACCCATCACATGCCACTTCTGCAGCGGTCCGCACAAGATGCTGGATTGCACGATCAAGAAAGCGTACATACGCGACGGTAAGATCATTAACAGGAATGGACACATAGTTCTGCCTAATGCTAATGGCAATGCAGTACCTCATCTTGGTCCTGATTTCCAACGAAGCCTTGACTGCTTGGCAAGCGAAAGCCCCGCTATGGGAGCTAACACTACGGTATTGGGAAACCTGTACTGCCGGGTCGAGCATGGGCGTGACGCCGTGCTCAACATTGATCCCTCTGCATTCTTGCATACTAACGCCATCCACAGGACAGACGCTGAAGTAGAGCGCACTAATGACTTATGTCTGGCGCAGGAATTGTATGATGCTAATAACGCTGACACATATGCCACTAGGAAATTGGACAAGGGGAAGACCGTGCGGTTTGATGGCGCCGAGATGGTGCTGAGACCTAAAGTGGGACCATCCTCTAAAGCTGCTGACACGGTCAAGGAGGTGGTTTCACCCCAAGTCAAAGCAAGTGCGGCGCTCAACCCCAGTACTAATATCCTTGGCCCGGCAGCACCTACTGCCAAGAGCACCCCACCAGTACCTGCAACTTCTTCTTCATCTACCAGTACTGCCAAAAGTACAGCACCCCCAGCACCTGCGACTTCTCCTTCATCTAATGATGCCACCAACCAACCCGCGCCCCAATACAAGTACCAGCATCCGCTAGAAGACAAAGATGCTGATAGACGCGTCGTCGACTGTATTCTGGACTCTGATGTTACCATACTGGTACACTGTTAAGACTGTACTCAAGGGTAGAGAGATCCGAAGGGCTTTGGCCTCAGTTCGTACACTGTGCCCCTTTCTCGAGTAATGCCCTTTATTTCAGGGAGGAGTTATTCGTCCGAAGACCCGGAAGGGGTTGCATGACGGATCCGGGTGTCCGAAGGTGTCGGATACAATACGTCCGAAGGTAATTCGGAACGTAAGGAGAGGAAAGAGATTAAGGCTAGTTTCGGAACGAGTTCCTAACTAGAAACTAACAGAGATGGACTATCCGAAGATAGAGTCGGAGGTATGGACTATAGGAGTCAATCCTAAGTCTCGGAGGGTGACTTAAAGCGGAGAGTGGCTTAAGTCCGGAGGAGGCAGAATGAGTAGAATCTAAGATGATATTCGAACTAAGGTTCTACGGAGATCTACAAGTGGTTTATATACAGTAAGCATCTAAGACGGATAATCAGCAAGTCCGGGACCGAGGGCTATGTACGAAGTGTAACGGAAGTCTATTAGTTATTGCACAGCGGATCAGTAAGCATGAATCGGAAATGAACACAGGAAACGGATCAGTAACACAGGACGGAAATATAAACAGCCGGAGTACCGGTAGTAGGAGAAATGACGAAAGGAGATAGACGCAGATGTTCACCAGGGAGTTAAGGTGCGAGAAGTGAGTACATTCGGATGAGTGGTCCGGACAGGATCTGTGGACCGGACGGATATGGAAATGATTGGATCTGGATGGATATGATCGGATCTGAGATTGGAAGTATGGTATATGACATACACGAACTCATCGCGGTAGCGCCGGAGATCTGCAAGAACCTCAAGGAAGCTACTACCAACAAGTGAGTTAGCATTAACACCGCGCTAGTCAACGAGTTAGGTATCATGCCTAGCGCCAGGGAACAGATGAAGTATTGGGAGCATTACCACTCACGAGGTGCTGACGGATGAGTGGTCGCAGAGCACTTTGTGCCGCTGCGGGCTATCATGGCCATTACAAAGGGACAGGTCTTGGCATGCACGTTGGACCAGGGCGCTGAATGTCTTGTCAGCCGACGAGAGTTTGGCGTGCGCTGGGTTCCACACCGCTGAATGTCTTGTCATGCCGGCGAGAGTTTGGCGTGCACTGGGTTCCACACCACTGAGACCAGACCACAAGATCAACATGGAGTCAGCTAACACGTCTACCAATGAGACACTAGGAGTCATCGAGAACCTACCGCTGGACTTTGGAACCGGCGAAATGCTGTTCCAGGTACAAGTTGTCGAGACCGCTAACTTTGATCTCTTGCTAGGAAGACCATTCTACACAATGATGGCATGTAACACTGAGGACACGCCAAGCGGCAAGCAGGACCTTACGCTCACTGACCCTAATAATGGCAAGGTCATCCGCATACCCACGCAGCCATGGGTAAAGAAATGTCAGGGTTGCGCTAAGTGCCCGGCAACGTCTACCGAGCAGGATTTTTAAAGATCGATGAGCCACACGTGGCTCAGGGAGACTCCCAAATGTTTCATTCTTCTTCTTCTTTCATTTCTCAAGAACCAGTTACTGCTGAAGTTACCGCTAAAGTTACCGCTACCATACCAAGTTCCACTAACCACATACCGGCGCCTACTGCGCAACCACCACTCTTATGGAGCACTACTGCTGATGCATCATCATCTCCCTTTAACTGCCCTCAGTTATCCACTCATTATCATTACCTAACCTCTATGCATTCCTCCATTAACGCCGAGTCTACTGAAGCCTTCCACAGTGTTTATACCTACAACGAGACCACACATTCCTACATCTACAAACCAGTAGGAAAGAAAGTTAATACCGTCCCGACTACCATGCCACCAGAGTACCGCATGCAACAGGAATTACCGCCAGACCCTTTGGCTGGTTTACCTGAGTTACCACCATGCCCGCCAGACTTTGCACCTGGCAAGCGGTTTACCCAAGAGAGAGCTGATGCGCTCAATCTGGACCCCACAAAGTGGCTATGGCCAGAGGAGGACAAGCTCGTACATTGGCTTGTTTGTGAACACGAGACCGCCTTCGCTTGGGACACGTCAGAACGTGGCTGTCTCGACGAGAAGTACTTTCCACCATACAAGATACCAATGGTACCACACACACCGTGGGCGGAGCGCAGTATCCCAATCCCTCCTGCCACGCTGGAGAAAGTTGTGGGGATTATCAAGGAAAAGATTGCGTCTGGCATGTATGAACCATCAATGGCGTCTTACCGCTCATGATGGTTCTGCATTGTCAAGAAAGATGGTACATCACTGCGTATAGTTCACGATCTCCAACCGCTGAACAGGGTAACAATCAAAGACGCTTCCATTCCTCCTTTTGTTGAACATCTCGCTGAATCATTTGCCGGCTACACCGTGTATGGCATGATGGACTTATTTTCAGGATATGATCAGCGGTCACTACATGTTGACTCGCAGGATATGACCACCTTTGAAACACTGTTGGGGCCTTACCACCTAACCACTCTTCTGATGGGGCCATGCTAACGGCGTACAGCTCTTTCAGGGGGATATTTGCTTTGTCCTACAAGACGAGATCCCGATGTATACGTTCCCGTTCATCGATGACATTGCCGTGAAGTTGGTAAAGACACGGTATCAGAGAGCTGACAGCTCATACAAGACCATACCAGAGAACGCAGACATTCGCCGCTTCATCTGGGAACACTTAATTGTGGTTAACCGCGTCTTGCACCGCTTGCATATGGTTGGGCTAACGGTTTCCGCCAAAAAGTTTGTTTTAGCCGCGCCTACCACCAACATCATAGGGCACATGTGTACCTTCGAAGGGCGTGTACCAGAGTCTGGGAAGGTACAAAAGATCCGCGATTGGCCTGAGTGTAGCACCATTACGCATGTGCGGGGCTTCCTGGGTACTTGCGGCGTCTTGTGTATTTTCATCAAGGACTTCGCCAAGATAGCAAGACCGCTAGTGGCGCTAACGCGCAAGGACATCATATTCGAGTGGGGCCACAAACAGAAGGTAGCTATGCAGTCGCCCGCGCTAAAACCGCTTGATTATGTTTCTGGGCGAGAAGTCATTCTAGCTGTTGACACCTCTTCTATTGCCGTAGGTTTTATACTCTCACAAATCAGCGAGGACATGAAGCGCTACCCTAGCCACTTTGGTTCGCTAACACTTACCGAAGTTGAGAGCTGCTACTCACAAGCGAAGCTCGAGCTATATGGGTTGTTCAGAGCACTGCACTCTATGTGGGGTGTATATCTTCAGCATCGTCAACCTTACGGTTGAAGTGGACGCGAAGTATATCAAGGGGATGATCAATAACCCAGATCTCCAGCCTAATGCTACGATCAATCGCTGGATTGCAGATATTCTTTTGTTTCAATTCAATCTCATGCATGTACCCGCTACCAAGCATACCGGTGCTGATGGTCTCTCAAGGAGACCTGCAGCAGACGAAGATCCAACTGAGGAGGATGATCACAAGGATTGGTTAGACCACTCGTACTCCTTCAGTATGGAGATTTTGAATGACAGGGCTTGCGTAGTCGCAGGTCCTTGCGGCAACATCTTGCGGACCCTCATTCATCACCTGTGCCGTGCTCACTAACTCGACCACCCACGTTACTCGCATGTTTAGGTACCATTACCCATGATAGCGACGGCATAGTAATCCCGCGTTCTGAGGCCGCTCAAGCCAAGACAAACATATGCTGGTAATTCAGCAATTCCTGACTGACTGCAAGCAGCCAGCGAGCTTGACTGACAAGGAATTTATGTCCTTCGTCAGGACACTCGTTCGGTACTTCGTGTTGGGGGATAGCCTCTTCCGGCGGCAATCGCTCAGCAAGCATCAGCTGGTCGTACCGGCGGCTAAGCGCTTGCGTATTCTTAAGGAAGCGACGACAACTTAGGTCATAAGGGAGTATTCGCGCTCACGCTAGACTTCTTCTACTTTTTGGTGGCCATATATTATTGACGATATCAAATGGTACAACAGGACTTGTCACGAGTGCCAGATCAGGCAGACTCGCCGCTTGCACATACCACAACCGTCCCTGTACCTGGCGGTATCTTTAGGCGCGCACACCTTGATACTATGATGATGCCGAAAGCCGGCGGATTCAATCACTTAGTTCAAGCGTGCTGCTCTCACGGCTACCCGGAATGGCGTATGCTACGCAAGGAAAACACCAGAACCCTTAGCGCTTTCATTTTTGAGGAGCTTTTGTGTCGGTGGGGACCTATCACTGAGATCGTTACTGACAACGGGCCAGCTTTCATTGCAGCGGTTAGAAGAGTTAGCTCACCGCTATGGGATTCCACCCAATCCGCATTTCTCCTTACAACTCGCAAGCCAACGGCATTGTCGAGC
>JABCPU010000967.1:0-19963 GCA_016800925.1 Suillus spraguei | reverse complement strand
TGAATATCAAATGTACCACATACAGAAGGAAATCAGGGCGGCCACCGATTTGCTGGGTCCAAGCCTCGAAAAAAGTGTAAAGGCTGATGGCAATTGGCGATATAATCAAGAATGGTTCAAAACAGGGCTCGGAAAATGTTGGGTCAACTCCCGGATGCATCAATTTATCTCCGGCATGGTTTCAACAGGGCCACGAGGTAGGATGTGATGAGATGGTGATTTCTGGAGTCAAACTCACCAATCCCATAGAATCTGTCAGATCCGGAGGTATCCGCATCATTGAAGGGACCCTCCTCCGAGAATATCCTGAAAGCTATTGCAAGGCCGGCAGCCATCGCATCGGCGGCACTCAGGGTCATGCATCCTCAGCAGTATTTTGCAGGGTTACGAGCCTTGTCACACCTCGGAGATAAGGCAGTGAGCAAGGAACTGCCACAGATGCCAGAGACCCTGCAGTACTGGGCATCCGTGTTTAACAGCCTCTCCATCATTTCCAATCGGGAAACCCCCAATCATCGAGACCATTTATCGATTCCTGAATGCTTCGATATTCTCACCACCGTGGGGAACTATTCTAATGCTCGGATGAGTATGCCAAGCCTTCAGCTGGAATTCAGGTATGATTCCGGCTGTATGATTGCATTTTCGGGAAGAATTGTGAGACATGGTGTTGATGGAGGGGAAGGGGATCGGATTGCTTGGGCATGGTATATGAGGGATTCTGTGCACATTTATGCCGGGGTTCCCTCATGTGGATGGGCTATGGTCGAAGGCCACATACTAAGCACGGTGTGAAAGATCAAAGAAGTTGACAGAGTTGTGACCCATGTTAGTAGCAACACACGAATACCATGTACCAATTAGAGCATCAACAGTTCTGGAACTCAAGTCGGAAGTCGAGTTCCATGAATTGAGTCCCTAACTCTGTGTATCTCGGGACTCGGGACTCGATCCTCGAAATTAGGGACTCAATGATCGATAGTCCGAATTCAGGCTTCACGCTCGGGACTCAGGAAAGTGTGAGGCAACAGACTTTGATCCACACATTGTGACTGCCGAACACCGAACACCGGCAGCCGGCACTCGGGACTCAGGACTGACACCAATGTGAAAAATATGAATTCACATATAGTGAGTGCCAAATCCCAAACTCAGGCAGCCGGAGCTCGGACTCGGGACTCAGAACAATGTGAAAGATGTGAATTCACATATCATAAATGACGAACTCCAAATCCCGGCAGCCGGGACTCGGGACTCGGGACTCAGAATAATGTGCAAGTCATTGATCCACACATGTTGAGGGCCGAACTCCGAGCCCGGCAGCCAGCGGTCGGAACTTGGGACTCAGAAGAACGAGAAAGATATTGATTCCTACATGTAAAGTGCCGAACGCCGAATGCCGAACCTGTGAAAGATACTGATTCCCACATATCAAGTGGCGAACCCGGAACCCTGGCAGCCGGAACTCGGGACTCGGGACAACAACATTGTGAATGATATTGATGCACACATGTTAAGTGCCGAACGCCGACTGCCGAGCCCCGGCACCCGGAACTCGGCACTCGGCACTCACAACAATCCACACATGTTGAGTGCCGAACCCCGAACTCCGGCAGCCGGAACTCGGGACTCACAACATTGTGAAAGATAGTGATTCCCATATGTAAAGTGCCTAACCCGAACCCCGGCAGCCGGAACTCGGGACTCGGGACACACAACATTGTGAATGATATTGATGCACACATGTTAAGTCCCGAACGCCGACTGCCGAGGTCCGGCACCCGGAACTCGGCACTCGGCACTCAGAATAATCCACACATGTTGAGTGCCGAACCCCGAACTCCGGCAGCCGGAACTCGGGACACACAACATTGTGAATGATATTGATGCACACATGTTAAGTCCCGAACGCCGACTGCCGAGGTCCGGCACCCGGAACTCGGCACTCGGCACTCAGAATAATCCACACATGTTGAGTGCCGAACCCCGAACTCCGGCAGCCGGAACTCGGGACTCACAACATTGTGAATGATATTGATGCACACATGTTAAGTGCCGAACGCCGACTGCCGAGCCCCGGCACCCGGAACTCGGCACTCGGCACTCAGAATAATCCACACATGTTGAGTGCCGAACCCCGAACTCCGGCAGCCGGAACTCGGGACTCACAACATTGTGAAAGATAGTGATTCCCATATGTAAAGTGCCTAACCCCGAACCCCGGCAGCCGGAACTCGGGACTCGGGACACACAACATTGTGAATGATATTGATGCACACATGTTAAGTCCCGAACGCCGACTGCCGAGCCCCGGACCCGGAACTCGGCACTCGGCACTCAGAATAATCCACACATGTTGGGTGCCGAACCCCGAACTCCGGCAGCCGGGACTCGGGACTCGGGACTCACAACATTGTGAATGATATGGATGCACACATGTGAAGTGCCGAACGCCGACTGCCGAGGCCCGGGACCCGGAACTCGGGACTCGGCACTCAGAATAATGTGAAAGTTATTGATCCACATATGTTGACTGCCGAACCCCGCACTGTCGCACAGATATCTATTTCGTCTCGAACCTTGATTGCTGAACCCCAAACCATGAAAACCGGTAGTCCACAATTGTGGGGTTCGGGGTTCGGTACCTAAGATTCATGACTCGCCACTCAGAAATATGTGAGGCAATCTTGCCATTTGGAAGTCGAGTCCCATGAATTAAGTCCCAAACTCTAAGTACCATTGCACTCAGGCATTCGCCACTCAGCATTTGGGATTTAGGACTCTACATCCCGGATCTTGACATCCAGTCCTCAAAATCCGGAACAAAATATTCGGGAGTCAAGACAATCATTTGGACGGAATAAAATATTTTACATCATGTATGAAATGAAGACCATTCTAATCTAAACACAGTGAAGAGGACTCCACTCCCCTGCCTCTCTTCAATCTCTGTAGCATGTCAGTGTACATCTTCACCTCTGCCATCTTCTCATGGATACCCTCATCTTGCTCCTCCATCAATGCTACCAGGCGTGCTCGAATCATCTTAAGTCCCATCACTGATGGGCCTGATGAGTCATTTACCTCCTCAGGAAGAACCAAGCCATCATCCTCAACTCCATTTACCATCCAATGCTGGTAGTGAACGACACAGGACCTCATGATCTGACCCCATTGCCATGGTTCATTCGGAATTTCGGTGTGTCCCATCCACCATGGAGTATCATAGCTGGGAATAATCCGGGATGGATGTCCCGGAGCTGCGACATCATCAAACTGACACAGGTGGGATGAAAAGATGTGGTCTGGAACAGTGTTCCAGGTGAGCATGGGATACAATGTCAGGACATGAGCGACGGGGCTTGGAACAACAGAAACGATGTTCCTTGCAGCTGAGTACTGCAGGAGTGGCGTAACAAATGTCTGTTGGAAATCTCAGCATTGCCCAAAAAAGTCAGCCGGTCATCCGGTCATCAGTCACTTACATTGATTTCCCATTGCACCCCGGCTTTAAAGTACATGATCCGGGCAGAAGAGGGAGGGTTGTTAGCAGCCTCCATCTGATATTGAGAGATACATGCGCGGATGCGCGATGCAGCCATATTCAAAGTACAAGAAATATCTTGAAGGTTCAGCTTCATGGGTTGCCAGTGATGTCCAGTATTTGGAGTGCCAGATGTGGATGCAGGAGTTTCAGGCATGGCTAATGCAAGAGTGTGACGCTGGGAATGACACTGACAGATGTAAAGAGCTGATGATATGAGTCACTGATGGATGGATTAGAAATTCAAACTCCGACATGGGCTGACCCGGACAATTCCCGGGACTCAATGTTTGGGTGTCAAATATGCGTTTCATCAGCAAAACAAATTCATTCATGTGCACCATCGATCAACGAGGGCTGCAGGTCTTGAAATGCTGCCTGTGCATCCTGAGCTAGTAAGGAATACATTTGAGACTGCCTTCCGGCATAGCATGCATGACCCGGAAGTTGTTTCAACAATGATTCCTGCATCCGGGCACCCCATGTGGTTGCCTTCCACAAGAAAAAGTTGCACGTCCAATCCATCTCTGATTGCACCAATGATATTTCTTCCATCCATCGATCCCGTAGTGCCTTTGCCCGAAGCCAATGAACTCGGTAAACTTGGGATGGGTCCTGTCAGCTCACCACGGAATATATCAAGCATGCCCGAACTCACATTCCTCATTCCACGAATTTTCTGGACCCTCCATGTCGACTTCCACTGACCAGAACCAAGCGAGGGACTCATTTCGCTGACCTCGGGCGTTTGGATCGCCGATGGCAGTGCTGATTTTGAGCTGCTCGCGAAGCAGGGGTTTGTATTTCTGAAGCTGGTCTGGCCCCGGCTCAAGTTGTATCATTTGCTTCCTGGTTTTTGTATATATACTGGCATGTAGGGATACTGCCTGCTGCACTGATGTCACCTGGGACCACGCTCGAGTTTTTAGGGCTTGAGATTTGGCTTGCCTAACTGTTGTTCGGAACAGGATAGCCTTGTTGCACAAGTGAATGCGGAGATTGTGCAGGGCATCATTGGCCTGCCCTTCACGAAGGGACATCTCCAACGGAATCAGATCCTCTGCCATACAGCGTCTGCAATGTTCAACCCCGAGGTTTGATGGCAATGGAATTATGGTGAGCTCAGGGGAGTTTGTCCATGCATCAGATGTCTTGGTGAAATCCGCCGGGTCATCATCGATATCGTCAAGAATATCTATGTTCAAGTCGTCAGGATCGTCATCTGCATCAAATCCCTCTCCCAGATGCGTAAGAGCAGACCGAGTGAATTCATCTATCTGGCCTTGAATACGATCGCGTTGCTGGGCGATATCTAATCTCTGTGTCTCCGTCGATCGTCTCCAATTCTGCGGACCTCGATGAGCAATGCAATTTGAGCCTCTTCAATTGCCAACCCAATGGATATCATGTTGCCACAGATCTGCGAGAGGGTGCTGCATGACGGGCATTACCCGCTTCTAGTAGTCTAAGCTCGATCTCCTTTTTGCTTGGTGCTAAGTGAAAAATGAATGCGGAGCTCCACGGAGACAAAGAATGTTAACTTACCCTTCTTGATATTGATTTCATATAAATCCATCGCGCAGGATCCCTGATTCTCTTGGACTGAGCGACCATCTCGCTGGCTAACCATTGTGTCTTTAAATTGCCGGGTGCAGCTTCATCAAGTCTGTCGAAAGCCTTGCCACTTTCGGCGATGCCATTCTTCGCCAGCTTGTATTTCCGGCAAAGAGTCCTTTTCATGCGGATCATCTTGCAGAAATTGGAATCGTTCATCTGATAATCAAGACATTCCTTTTGGTGCGGGGATGACATTCCCCGAGCGGCAGGGGAAATCAGGTTGAGACGCGCCCATAGGGTCTCCATGATCTCTCCATCAATCCGGCCAATGCCTTCAATAAAATTCGAAGCATATCGGACATAGCAACTGTCCTGATGTCCATGCACATGCCACAAACCGATTCCAGGAATGATGGTCAGTTCCGGTACCATGTCAAGGTATCGGCTTCGATCCACCCGAACACGAAAGTGCTTGTTGTATTGACAATTAATGTCATAGAAGGTGACAGCCCTGGTAATGCCTTCCATGTTGTGCTGGGCAGCCTCACAAAGGCGTAGTCCATGTTCATTTGTCTGCAAATGATGCATGGTCAACTAGTGAATGTCGATTGGCATGTTTGGCTTGCCTTTCCCCTTTCTGAAAATCAACCATCGAGTGAGGGACAAAGCACCCATGCCGGCGCAGGCAACTCCCCCGATTCCTGTGGACTCGAGCTTGTGCCGCGCCGCATTTGCTTGATTGACCGCCCGGTGATTGTTGCAGCTCGATTTTTCCACCGTGTCAGCAGCCTCCGCAAGATGCATGTTATACCTGTCCTTTCCGACCATGAATCCAAGCCCATCTGAAAGCCAAACTTCATCGAGGGGATTAATGGGATGCAGGTGTTCAGCTTTGAAATTTCCGTCCATCACAAATGACCGGGTGTATTTCCAGCTTGGAGTTCTTATCATCGCGAGTTCACTTCGGTATTGAACATGACTCACTCATCAAGTGATTCATCCCTGACAAAGATACATTAATCCCAGGCTGAGGACATGCCGGGCAAAATAATGCAAGATCTCCTGCGTTCGGGATGTCAGAACGATGGCCATAGCCATGCCATTTCATGGTCTTCAACTGCCTCCACTGTCGAGCGACTCTCATGAGCTCTCTGTATCGATCCTTGCCACGGCCTGTGTCAACATCATGTCCTTTAGATGAAGCACAAATAGCATTACCGGAACAAGGTGTGGAAACATGCTCGAGGTCATTCGCCGGAGCTTACTGTAATAGTTCATTGCGGAGGTGCCGCATTCAAGGTTGTCCAATAGAAAATCATCCAGCACTCCGAAGGTAAACACGGTCTTCGGCCTGTTAAACGATGCAGGGAAAAATCCATGCCGAAACATTTGAATGTCCGGACTCATGGCATTTGGACAATCGCAGCAGCGAACCTCGAGGCGGTGAACTCCGGACTTGTCAACGATGACCATGGTGTTTTCCTTCGGCTGGAACTCAGGTCCCGACACAGACGGAAGATCTTCGGGCTCAAGCTGGTCTTCAGGTTCATCTCCTTCGAACAAATCCCACCTATCTGTGAGCACCGGACATTGCTTGCCATCATGCCCGAGGTGTATGGTGAGTCCCACATGAGCGAGACAACTCCGCTCGAAGAATTGACCATTCCATTGACTGATCCAGTGGAAAGGATTGCAACGATGTTGACTCCTGCAACAGCCCGTGCAATAGAGAGGCTCGCCAAGACAATCTTGACATTTGTAGACCCCATCCTGGTGGCAGATGATGCATCTCCTGTCTTCTGGTGGAGCTTCTCGATCCAGGAGGTGATGCAGATATGATTCCTGCCTTGGCAGCCATTGCCTGAGGTAGTCATTTTGACTCTGCATTTTTATATTGAGCTATAGTTTGAATGACACTCCAACATTTAACATGAACTTGCCATGGTTTTTGGGAGTTGCAATGGCTCAAATGAGCCTTGGTCTTGCTCGTATGTATTGTCAGGAAAGTCATCCCAAGGAGGTGGTGCCTGAACAGGCTGAAGTGTTGGTGATTCTGGGGGAGAGGGAGGCATGGACCTGTAGGCTCGTCGTCTTGTGCTTGCAAGTGGGACCTTGACCCAAATCTTTCTACCCTTGCTGCCCCTTGCTTCTACCCTGTGGGATTTTTGCAATGGGGTGCATCTACCTATCTTCATCTTATTTTATAATGCTAATGTTGCAAGCAAAGCATCTGCTCAGGTGGAATGAATTTTTATTACATTGTGGTGTCATACAGTCCTGCCGACTCATTACAAATTTATGTCCATTTATGGCTTCGGGACCAATATAGCTCAATTAAGCTACTGTTAGGCTTTTGTCAAAGATCAACTTCTGTCAATTCGTTCATTCTTCCACCTTGCTTATCCTCAGCCCATTCTGCAATTTGATTCACCATGGCAAGGACGGGTCATTCCACTCACTTGACTTCCGGCAGAAATAGGGCACGTCAACCACAGACACAGAAGCTCACGGAAAACGAAATTTCGGAGTTGAAGAACTACCTTCCTGAGTGGACCGCGGCCAAAAGGGGTGAGAAGCGAGGGGTTTTCACTGCAATTGCCAGGGCAGCCAGGTTGTTTGCTCCTAAAGTCGACCAAGGACAATGGAAAAAGAGGAAGCAGGTGATGCGTCTTCGTTGTGTTGAAAAACTACAATTTTAACATCTTATTCTTCCATCAACTCTCAGATGTATAACACTTGGTTGTTCAACAACAAGAAAAGGAAGGAAAGGAAGGACATGATAAAGTATGGGAGGAAATGGACGCCTAGGATGGTGGTCTACCAGCAGAAGCGCGAAGAGGTGCTAAAGAGGATTGAGGACGAGTCCGGGGCAAAGCCGGGAGATCCCAGTATGTTCAAACATTATCAGGGGGCTGTGAAGAGAGTCATGGCTGAATTGGACGACGACGAGTTGGAGAAGGCAAAAGAAACAGCGGAAGAATGGTCAAACAGCTTTCCTCCTCCGGAGATACAAGCAGAAGTTGCTCGTAAGAAGGGACCGGCATATATGGAGCACTTTTCGAAAGAGATGTGGAGGCAATGCGGGATGAGAGTTTTTGTGTTGTCAGCTTGGAAGAATGAACAGGGAGAGGTTCTGTTCGGGATGTAAGTCAATTGTGTCCGTCATCGCCGATCTTGGATCTCAATATATGTGTGCAGGCATGATGATAATGAGGCATTAGGAGATGGGGACAGCTTCATGAAGACTAAGGACTGGGAGGACATTGAGCCAGTATGGCAGGAGTACGCCCAGGAACAGTTCGGTGAGTGTTTGAACTTTGGATGCAAGAATGAATTCGTTGATCATCACAATGATAGGTGCCGGGGCACAGGACGGAGGACGACAGGTCAAGGGAGGTCGCAAAAGAGTCAGAAAACCAGCTTTGGAACTCGACACAGATGGAAATGGGATGCCGTTGCTTCCAGACATCACGGAAACAAAACTTGAGGAGAAGAAAGCCATAGTCAGGGCGTTTCTTACATCGCACTACAGTGAGTCTTTCGTGGCAACATCTGAGCTGTTGCTGAATGCGTGGACACAGGAATATGTTCCGGGAATGACAAGGCTGTCGTGCCATGGAGTGCCCTCGTACAAAGTCAGGATGACTTTGTGGCAAGGAAGTATCTTCCGGCGGATATTGACCTGAAGGAGCCTTCGAAGTTGCAAAACTGGGACACAACGGCCTTGCTCAATTTCTGGTATGCTCAGCAGGAAACAGGAAAAGATTCAACATTTCTGTTCAAAGCATGGAAGAACAAGGATGGGGACATGGTACCATCTGTGGTATCCGGCAAGTCGCCATCGCGTCTGACTCGTCAAGTGAGAATGCAGAAGAGTGGAACTCTCCGAAGGCCCCGGGATCCATCAACCGAAGCCGAGAGTGATACCGACAGTGAAACTCATGACAAGGAGGATGACATTGATGATGACTCGGCTGATGGTCGATCCCCACTGAAGAAACCCAGACAAATAGCACACCCATCTTCAGCACCCAAGGAGACAGAAGTTCCATGTTCAATGCCGGAGCCTCGCCCGGCCAGGCCGGCCAAGGCAGGTGCACTTTTGACATCACGGATGGGCGACCTCCTGGCCGGGATCACTGAGGAAGTGGAAGAGAGGAACGCATCGCCGGAACCAAGGAGTATACAGGCAAGAAAGCTGTCATTGAACCATCCGCAAGGACCACCCGGAGTAAGTCTCAAAAGCCGGTAGAGAGTACACTTCGAGTAACCAGGGCAAGGGGAAGGAAATAATGTACATATACCAAACTGCCCCCATGTTTACCACATTTTCATCATTTGTCACACTTCTTAAAACACAGTGTCCCACTTCCAAAATGTTGAATCCTAAGCACCGAGTTCCGACGTATCCTGATCACCGAGTTCCGGACGACTCCCGATCACCGAGGTCCGGCACCCAAGTATCAATCATTGGTAGTTGGTATTAGAGATTAGGGTTTGTGCATCATCTAAAATACATTGGAACTGTCATTGATATACATGAAAAATTCAGTGGTTCACATGATTTAAGTATGTGAATGAAAATCCAAATATCACGAAACCCGATCACCGAGTTCCGGATGAATCCCAATCACCGAGCTCCGGACCCCGGGAATCAATAATTGGCTGTTGGAATGGGACAATTGGGTGTGTGCATCATCTAAAATCAATTGGAAATGTCATTGTTATACATGAAAAATTCAGTGGTGAACATGATGTAAGTATGTGAATGAATATCAAAATATTTACATATGGGGTTGATCATCACACTTTTCAATGAGGGTATCTAATACAAGCAGCAATTCAGAGCTCATCTGTTTGGCCCTTTGCAACCTCCGGAGGTCCATATCAGCTCTTCTGAGTTTGTCGGATGTGTCAGCCCAAGCCACTCGGAATGGTCGGTCGGCCTCGAGGAGTTGATGTACGGTAGGCTCGGAAGATGGCCATGACGCTGTTGGTAATGGTCCAGGCGATCCAGAATTGATTCAACTTCAAGAAAATTAGCAGAATGATACATGATGAACAATTAAATCCTCACATTCTGTTTGATCATATGACCCTAGGGGCATGAACTCCCTAAGCATGGCACGCAGGTCTTCATTGCTGAGTTCCGGTATGGGGGACTGACATTTAGGAGGTGTTGCATGTGCTTGGGACATCACATCAACAATAAAAATGAGATTGTATGAGTGAACTCACCTGGAATTGCTATTCCTGGGATAGCGGAGCATCAGTCTCAACATCAGCACATTCCGGTGCTTCATCACAATCAATAAGATCATCATCAGGCCCTAGGTACAAGTCCGGATCGTTGAACAAAGGCAGTTCCTCAGGCTGAGCCGGGCATAAATGATCTGGATGGATTGAATGAACATCCACAGTTGGACTATCTAAAGGTGAAGTGAGAAACCTACCAGAAACTGCATCCAAGACATCCGGAACACCTGATGACCCAGAATCATAGTCGATCTCATCATCCGGCCCAAGGTATACATCTTCACTTGGATCTAATAAATGTCCAGTCAATTGTAAGATATACTCAAAGCAACACATACCTGATGAAATCCGGGACTCAGTCTCATCATCCGGCCCAAGGTATACATCATCCAGTGCATCTGGTCCATCTCCGGTCAATTGAGAGCTGTACTGAAAGCACAACATACCTAGTGAAATCCGGGACTCGGTTGAATCATCCACATCCATTGAGTTGTATTCAGTGACCGGAGGTTCATAAAATCTGACTGCTGGTTGAGATCTCATGATGTCTGATCAACTGATCAAACTGATTGATAACTGATAACTTCGAAGTTCAACACATGGCTGGCAACGGCCGAAAGTTGAACCACGACCAAACAAAGACAAACAATCAACGCTTATCAAGATTGTCCTTCAATTGTCTGGTTTCTTTTGAAACTTCATCCAAGTGATCACAGATTTCAAACTTATCTCCAGCTTTTCACATCTTTCAAGTCAATCCAAATGTCTACTTCAGTTGAAACCTCTTTGGCCAGTCTCAAGGCAACCACTGCTCAGATTGTGGGCATCATCGCCGGGGCTCGGCTCATGCCTGCCGGCACTGGCCAAGCCCACCTTGCTCTGACAGCACAAGTCACTAATCTTGTGGTAAGCACCATTCATGTGTTAATTTTACTTTTGGTTTTTCTAAGATCTGGGTAGGCTGAGATTGTCCGGGAGCATGAGAAAGGGCCTTACATGCCCGGCATCATTGCATCCTGCTCCAAGGAGTTGATGAGAGTCAGGTCCATGACTCCCCGGGTGTGGCCCAACTGGCACAGCATCGGTCATGACGACCCCCGGGTGTTGAAACACTCCTGGCGCAGCAAGATTCGGCCTGGGAGGCGTTAGGTGACCATTCAGGTGATCTCCCTGTCATGCCTAACCCTTCCATTGGCCCAATCACTGTGGACCTTCCCTCCCCACCCGTCATCGCCAGCAATGTCGCTGGTTCTTCCACCCACGCCACCTCCGAGCTCCGGGACAAAGGAAAAGGTAAGGCGGTTGTTGCTGACCCAGAGCCGGAGGTGGAAGGGAGCAGGAAGAGGAAGTCCCCCATGATGTCCGGACACTCTTCCTCACCTCCGAAGTCGGCCAAGAAGGGTCGCAAGCGGGTCAAGGCAACTCGCCATGTCAAGCAGAATGTGCTTGTGGAGTCGGAAGATGATGAAGACACAATTGTTCAGGTATGTCGTCCAGCTCATTGTTTTCATTCTCTCAATTTTCTGTAGCCTATTTCGAGTGGAGTGCCGGCGCTCAACGTTCCCCGGCCTTCCACAATTGGTGTAGGGACGCCTCATTCCCCTCGTTCACCACGTTCCCCAAAGAAGCAATTGTTTGGTCCTGCTTCAGTAAGTAATATTTAGTTGTCCGGCACTTGGAAAAATGCTTATATATCATCAGCTCATTGCCGGCAGTCCACCCAAGGTGATGGTGAGTCATCATTCTTTGTCCGGACCTCCCGCCTGTACTTACCCATTGTCAGGCCACCTCCGGCAGTCGTCCGGAGGTTGTCGAGACCCCCCAGGCAATGTCCAGCACTCCGGCTGAGGAACCTGCAGTCATGGATACAGGTGATATTCTCATTCCCGGCCCAGTGAGTACTCTAATGAATTCCAATGAGTCCATCAACTAATGGAACCCACAGAACAACCCCTGCCATTATTGCACCCAGGAGAAGTGGCCCTGCGCCACTCGGTTGGACAGGAGGACCCGTGCCCCATGTTTGTCGTGCGTCCGCTGCGCCACCAAGAAGATCAAATGTGTCCCAGCATCCATGGGATCCCCGCCAAAACGTATTCGAGGGAAGTCAACCACCCGGCAGGCTCGCTCCAGGACACCTTCCAGAGCACCCTCCAATGCGCCGGCTGCCTCGCAGTCCAAAGCCCGAACTCGCAGTCAATCTCGTGGCCCCTCCGGCACTCCAGCTGTCCCTGCTGTTACCACACCCAAGGCACAGTCCCGTGGGCGCAGCAAGACAATCACTGCCCCCAAGACACCTGCACCTGCATCAGCTTGTGAGTCACCCCAATTGTCTATGACCATCTGACCTTATCTTTCACTTAGCTATTCCGTCTTCAAGCGCCCCAGTGCCTCGTCCGGCACTCGATGTTCCCATGCCGGATCTCCATTCCATGGCAATTGCGATTCGGGATGGTGCCGCTCGAATTGCTCTTCTTGAGGCTCGTGTGGCGGAGCAGGATGGTAAGATTGATACCCTGCAACGCCTCCATGAGGGCCTTCGTCGCAAAGTCATGGACCGGCACCCTTCATTTCCACTTCCCGACTCTCCTGTCAATGCAACCTTTTTGCTTGATCAATCCGTCCCCCTGGCCATCTCACCACTCCCATCTGCACTTGCTCCCCTCATTGACTTGGATATGGCAGGAATGGAGCCTCCATCTCCGAAAGTCCAGCCTGCATCTATCATTGAGGGTCTCATATTTGAGCTGAGCCAGATTCAGCCTGAGGGTCCACAAACGTCCGGCGAACTTGTGGACCCAGATGATCCGGGCAACCTTGTCCCAGAATATGATTCTGATGATATGGATGTTGAGGTGAAGGTTGAACCCTCTGCTGATGAGGGTGAAATGGCTACATAATTGTAGGTTCATAGATGTATATACAATGTTTGAATGAATGTCAGTGCTGGATGCCAAGTCCGGACATCCGGAACTGGACAATGGAGATTCACAATTGATATTTCGCGACTTCCGGATATCCGGCTACCTGAAACACAACACACAATTTAAAGAATTTGAAACATCTCTGTCGAGTTACCTTGTGCCGGGTGCCGGGTCACATTGTGAAACATATCATTCCATATATGTGAAGTGCCGAACCCCGGACCCCAGGACCCTGGAGTTGGGACTCATCACCATGTGACAGATATCGATCCACATATCTGATGTGCTGAACCCCGAACTCCGGCACTCGGGAGTTAGAACAATATGAGGCAATACAAAGATATTGATTTACACATGTTCAGTGCCGAACCCCGAACTCCGGCACCCGGCACTCGGGACTCGGGCCTTGGAACTTATAACAATGTGAAAGATGTCGATGCACATTTTCTATCACTGACCCCTGAACCCCGGCACCCGGGAGTGAGAAACATGTGAGGCAATCCCAAGATATTGATTTACACGTGGGGAGTACCGAACCCCAAACTCCGGCACCCGGCAGTTGGGAATCTGGACTCGGGACTCATAACCATGTGAAAGATATTGATCCACATATTTAACCACCCAACCCCGAACCCCAGCACCCGGGAGTGAGAACAATGTGAGTCAATACAAAGATATTGATGTACACATGTTGAATGCCGAACCCCGAACTCCGGCACCCGGCACTTGGGACTCGGGACGTGGTACTCATAACACTGAGACAGATATCGATCCATATATTTTCACACCAAGCCCCGAACCCCGCCACCCGTGAGTTAGAACAATGTGAGGCAATACAAAGTTGAGTCCCGAATCACGATCACCGAGTGCTGGGTTACCATGTGAGGCAATACCATGATATTGATTTACACAAGTTGAGTGCCGAACCCCGAGCTCTGGCACCCGGGAGTGAGCACAATGTGAGGCAACACCATGATATTTATTTACACAAGTTGAGTGCCGAACACCGAGTGCCGGGTGCCGGAGCTCGGGGTTCGGCACTCAACTTGTGTAAATCAATATCATGGTATTGCCTCACATTGTGCTAGCTCCTGGGTGCCGGAGCTCGGGGTTCGGCACTCCACATGTGTAAATCAATATTATGGTATTGCCTCACATTGTGCTAACTCCCGGGTGCCGGAGCTCGGGGTTCGGCACTCAAGATGTGTAAATCAATATTATGGTATTGCCTCACATTGTGCTAGCTCCCGGGTGCCGGAGCTCGGGGTTCGGCACTCAAGATGTGTAAATCAATATTATGGTATTGCCTCACATTGTGCTAGCTCCCGGGTGCCGGAGCTCGGGGTTCAGCACTCAACTTGTGTAAATCAATATCATGGTATTGCCTCACATTGTGCTCGCTCCCGGGTGCCGGAGCTCGGGGTTCAGCACTCAACATGTGTAAATCAATATTATGGTATTGCCTCACATTGTGCTAACTCCCGGGTGCCGGAGCTCGGGGTTCGGCAGTCAAAACAATGTGAAAGTCCTCGATCCACATATTGTATGTGCCGAACCCCGAACTCCGGCACCCGGCACTCGGGACTCAGGACTTCCGAGCTCCGGCACCCGGCACCCGGCACTCGGCACTCGGGACTTGGTACTCATAATGTGAAAGATCTTGAGCAACATATTGTCAGTGCTGATCCCTGAACCCCGGCACCCAGCACTCGCAACTCGGGACTCAGAACAATGTGAGGCAATAGACACCTATTGATCCACACATTCTAAGTGCCGAACTCCAAACTCCAAAATCTGGTAGTCTACTATTTAGGGGTTCGCAGTTCGGTACTCTGGCTTTTGCACTTGAGACCGAAAACAATGTGAGGCAATAAAATGACTTTGATCCACACATTTTTGGTAGATATCTTTTTCATCTCAAATCTTGAATCTCGAGTGCCGAACCCCAAATCCCAAAATCTGGTAGTCTACAATTTCGGGGTTCGGTCCTCGGGACTCAGACACATGTCAGGCAACAACAAAACTTTGATCCACACATTTTTGGTAGATGTCTGTTTTGTCTCGAATCTCGAGTTTCTAGTTTCTAGTTTCAGTACTCTGCACCTGCACCCGGCACTCAGCACTAGATGACTCCACACATGGACTTTACATCTTTCACCTTGTGTGTTGTGTTTCGGGTGTCCGGGTATCTGGAATTCAGGAAATCTCTAGTTTGCATCTCCAGTTTCAAGTTCCTGGATTCGGGACTTGGTACCCGGCACCCGGCACCCGGCACCTCAATTATCGATGAATGTCAGACATGATGAATTCAGGTTTTTGTGCTTCAGGGTTTAGATTTTGGTGGTTGATGGTAGGTATATGCACTCATAGGGTGCATGTATCCTATGTGTTTGATTCTCTGGTGGCTACATCAGCTGTACGTCTTTATGATACATATCTAGGCCCACCCGTATATGTAATATATTTTACCTCGGCCCACCTGTCTATGTAAAATTCCCCCACATCGGCCCACCCGTCTATGCAATAAATATTTTACTGCACCCTCGGCCCACCCGTCTATGTAATACACCCCACGTCGGCCCACCCGTATATGTAATATTCTCTCACCTTGGCCCACCCGTATATGTAATATTCTCTCACCTCGGCCCACCCGTATATGTAATATTCTCTTACCTCGGCCCACCCGTCTATGCAATAATATTTGCCTTGCATCTCTCTTCAGCCCAGCTGTCTATAATATCCTACTCTACATACTACCCAGATGAGCCCACCCATCTCTGTCGGGGATTATATCCCCCTGGCCCATCCGTCAACATTAGAAATCATGTTTCCCTTGGCCCACCCGTCTCTCCCGAAAATATAAGTCTCCCGGCCCACCCGTCTCCATCGGAAATAATATTCCCCCCGGCCCATCCGTCAACATCGAGGATATACATAACCTCGGCCCACCATCCGCTGGCCCATCTTTGACGGGATATTATGTGGGTCGGGTGACCCGTATAGTACGGAGTTTGTCACTGAAGGGGCTCTATCCTTCAGTGGTGTTGGTGGGATGACATTGGCAGTCATAGGTCCGATCTGATGAGAGCATCCTTCAGCACTCTGAGGCACTGCAGGCTCATGAGAGGGTGCACGCAAGGAGGAAGCCTGGTTGGTGAAACTTGGGCCGGCATCAGAAGACATAAAATGTCCCTGTGTCTCCATGAGCAGTGCCGTGAACAATGCGTCATCCATCTGTTCAAAATTTGAGTGCTGCAGCAACCATCTGCTGGGTTGTGCCTCCATAGGATTGTAAAACATATCCTGTAGAGCTGCAGGATGGGGAGGGTTGGGATCATGGAGACATGGTGATGTGTGACAAGCCTAAGTGGATGACACATCACCTCCCATGACACTATTATCATGTGTAGGATGTGTAGGTGCTGGTGCTGGGGGAACAGTTAGAGCATTGGGTGGGAATGAGTTTTCCTGATGCTGGATGGCAGCCTCTTTGACGATACTGATATTGCACTGCCTAGCCTTGATCCTACTCCTTAGTCAGGCAAGGAAAATTTTCAACTATTGTCGCAAGGAAGACTTGATAATTTGTGGACTGAATTCATACAAGTATATATCTATGTGATATTGATGATCTAGAGGCATGGTACAGAAAGAATGAGAGCTCGTAGATAATGCTACAGGTGGTGCATATCATCCTTGCAGAGTCCTGTTACATGATGTCCCTGTAAGACAGCAGCAATTGCTGCCAATACCCATACTCCACAGTCATAACCATTGGTCTGGACAGGTGTGATCTCAGAAGAAAGTTGAGATGCATGTACCCAAAGACTCAAAGTGTTACTAACTTTCAATGGTTGTGCTGTCCATCCATCAAGTTCAGTTGTGATGTGATGATGCCATTGGTGTGCAATAGCAAGGAGACAAGCAATCAGCTTCATGACATCCTTTGAGTACATAAGCCTCATGCGAAATCCTTGACACAAGTAAACTTACCTTAACATTGTTTTTCCAAGGTTTTTTCTCAGCCAGACTATCAAAGAGGTGCAATTCTTTGCTGGAGAAGCGAATAATGCACAGCACCCAATGGCCAATATTGGAGGGACAATGGATAGGAAGAATCCAGACATCTTTTTCCCAGTAACATGTGTATGATACATTATGCCAGAGAACATCATCTGATGCATTATATCAAATGCAAGGGAGGTCGTGGGTTGTTAACAAAGCACAACAACTAGTGGCAACACTTTTCAGTTCAGAAAATAGCAAAACGGCACACCCATTGATACAAGTATCATTAAGGAATGCTGTGGGTGAGGTAAGCAAGGCAATGTCCTTTGGCTTGAAAATTTGATGAGGGTATCCATCTCATGAAGGTAGTTCTCTTCCGGTAACTGTCCCTAGAATGATGATATACTCCTTCTTACATGGAACATAGGAGTCATCTATCAGCACAGACTAAAACCTAGTTAATATTCAAATGATTCCTAAAGGACTGGTGCACCTTTGGAGCCTCCCACAAGATGACAGCATGAGCATCATTGACATGATCCATTGAATCGAAGTCTCAAACCTCCTCTCAACCCAAATCATCCTTTATAACATCAGCAAGAGCAGCATGTTCAAATTCAGCTACTGGCAGGTCAAGAGGCTCAGCAAACTCAACATCACTGAGTTCTTCCTCAGGATCAGGTACTTCCAGTAATGTAGTGCTGAGCCAGTGCACATTTGATGATTGGACACCACCTGAAAGGGTGATGGCAATCTCCAGCGCATCCTTGCACGGGACATGAAGCAAAGCAAAGAGGCTAATGGGTTCACCCAGCGGGTTTGAAGTCTGAGAAATTCATTGCGGCGCTGCCTCAGCAAGACAGATATAAGTTCACCTGTCTATACATTAAAAACAATTCATACAAAAATAAGGAACCTACATCCTGGTGTGTGGAGTGCAAGCTCAAGTGCAGCAAGTTCTTCCCCAAAGAAACACAAAGATTGTCAGCCTTGATACTGAGTTGCTTCTGTTCTTCTCGGCAGCACTCTCATTTCAGAAGTGCACGGATGCTGTCTCTGACATCAGCATCTTCCAACCACCAAGGAACTTGTCCTGTTGATGGCATAATCCACATGTCTTTCATTAGACTGGGATCACTATGCAGCTCTGCAAGCTTTGTCAGGAGAGGATTAGGTAAAGGAATCCTCCAAGAAGGGTCATATAACACTTCTAAGCACTCACAGTAAGCATTAAACTTCCTGAGTGCTGTCAACAGAGTGGGTTGGTATTTCGCAATAGCTTTGCAGGTTTTTTGATGTAGTTTTGTGCCTAAATGACTATCAGTTGATAGCAAATCACAGGTATGAATGATTTACCTAATGCCTGCTGAGCACCGCCAACTGCACAGTCAAGTTTATCCCACTCAAAAAAGCTTGCAATTGCCCGTTTGTGGATGTTCATTTTCAAGTCACACACCATCAGAAAAAGCCGAACAAAGTCCAAATTGATGCCTTCTAGTTCAGGGAATTGGTCATGAATATTGAGGGATGCATATAAAACTTCGACTTTGGCCATAAGACAATCGTGACCTCTCTCAAGAGCCTCAAGAGTGTCTTGCAAGGCAGTTCCTTTCTCAAGCATTCACCTGGTGGATTGAAGTGCTGTATTGGAGGTATCTGTTAGCAACCTAGCCAGGCGCTAATGAACTTGAGTGGTGTCTGCAACAGGTGCTCTATCAAGAGTGGCGGCCTGTGCATATCAGTCTCCTAGCGCAGAGTGCACTAGTTGTGTTGGTCGGAGGTGGGTGCTATGCGCTGTCTCATGACCTATGTCACAGAGACAAGGTTCTTGACGACGATCAAAGATGTAGAAGCGATGAGCTTCTACGAAGTTTGAATAGTGACAATAAGCTTATCAAAAGCTTATCAAAGAAGTTCAGGGTTGAAGATCAAGTAAATTCAAGTTAAAGAAGTACAAAGGCTATCTGCACATATTTATATGTAAGATTGAAGCAGAGTGCGAATACGTAAGTATCGCTAGATTAAATATGAATTCAGATAGCCAATAGGAAGACACATGCTCACAGATGAGTCAGAGGCGTATGAACCAATGAATGCATGCATGTGTGAAAGGGAGTCATAGGTAAATGCAAAGGAAAAGATAAAAGGAAATACAACACCAGACATAGTCCTTGAGCCAAAGAGTTGTTTGTGTGAACCAGAGGGTAGCACGTGTTGAAGTGCAGAGGAAGGCATCGAACGCAACAGAGGTGTCTGAGGCGCGAGGAGTACCAGAAGAGTGGCATGTTTTAGCGATGATGGAGGAGGCAAGCATAGGCAAGGTAAGGAGTGATGATGGCAAGCCAGACGAGGTAGCGGAGGACGAGGATGGAGGCCTCGTTGGGACGAGAGTAGATGCAATGCATAGGAGGAAAAATGATAGTAGGGACACAAGAAGGTGTTCTTGTAACATTACCCCATTTTATGCATTTGATTCACTGAATCAATCATCTCCGCGGTTACCGCCTTCGAACAATGCAGAGTCAAGTGAGATGTCTGCGAGCCATTCTTCTGCCTTGGTTGTGTTGAGTATGCGCTGTTGTTCTTCTGCAGCAGCCGCTTGGTTGTAAGCTGCTTCTAACTTTCACAACTCTGGGTAGTACCCATGATCTCCAGGTTTCTTGTGCAGTATGGG